>OMNV01029695.1:22469-57087 GCA_900303265.1 Brotula barbata | reverse complement strand
CATGATTATGCTCTTCAATAGTGTTCAAACGAAAACCTGTTTCATAACCTGTATAAGGTTGGTCAGTGACCTGATTTTTCCCTTTGCAGAAGGATCTGTGGTCATTAAAGAACAGCAAAAGTAGTTCTGCCCCTAGTCACTATCCTGCTCCACCGACAGACTGAGGAAATCATTCCTCCCCCATGCCATGCGGCTTTATAACTCCTCACGGAGGAGATAACACTCACAATAAACTCTTAACTCTGCAATATACACTGCAGACCATGCACAATTGCACTTTTGGACTGCACATTTGCACATTCGACAGTACATTTGCACATTTGGACAGTACATTTGCACATTTGGACAGTACTTTTGCACATTTCGGACAGTATTTAACCACTTTTTATTTATTATTAGTATTAGTATAGTTATCAGTAGTTCTTACTGCTTGCCGGTTCCAATGTCCTTTTCTGATGTCTTTATTGTGTATTTGAACTTTATTCTGTATGTTGAATTTGTGGATACTGCTGGAAGATGCGAATTTCCCTCGGGATGAATAAAGTATCTATCTAATCTAATCTAATCTAATCAGGTGTGTGTGAATTGGAGACCTTGCAGACGAATCAAACTAACACCTCACTAATTTACCAAGCAAGAATGGTGCAATATTGTTCGCCAAATTAAAGAAAATCCTGAATTATTAGAGAGATGTACTATAGGTCTCTAATTCCTAAAATCCTCTGACCTACTGAGAGGAGGTGCCACGTGACCGCTGGGGTGGCAAAGCAGGCAAACACGTCATCTGTGCTGCTGAAGTGGGTAAGATGAGGGCTGGCCACTGCTTGACCTCGACACTGACCCCACATCAGAACCTGGCCGCTCTGGGTCTTGGCAGCAGACGTGTGGCTGGTGTGACATGCAGCCACCTCAACCATCCTAGAAATGAAAATGATTTAATCATCATGACCTGCTGGCACTTATATTCTTAAATATAGGATACTTAGAATTCTGTAAGAAGAGAAAGAAAAAGAGAGTTCTAAAGACTTGGTGATGACATATTGCCTGATATTCTTTTTTTTAATAATACATAACATTGTACAAGGATCCTTACATATGGTTATTGAAGAGTTATATTGACCGCATGAAATAAAGCAGTACTACACAACTACAACAGGCTCCAGTTGGATCTAAACATTCTATACAGTCAAATAGACATCTCAACAATAATTGACTTTCATGTACTCATTCATTATTATGTTTCCTGTGTGGTAATATATGTACTGTATACATATGTACTGTATTGTGTATATATATATATACACACACACACACACACAATTGTTTATAGCATTTAGACACAGAGTCAAAGAATCCCTTACAACATTGTAATGTAAACTCACAGTTTGCTTTGAGACATTTAGTGACCTTAGTGGCCCCTTGTTGTGGCAGAGAGGTGTCACCGCTAATTTTAACACGAGGATAGAGATGAACTACTAACCTCTCCTTATCCGTGTTTATGAGGGTGGGAACAGCTTGGTTACTCTTATTGCCTGTCCCCAGCTGTCCGTATGAGTTGGCTCCCCATGCGTAAACAAAGCCCTCATCTGTTAGTGCCAGAGTATGTGCATATCCACAGGCGACCTGTGTAATGAGGGAAGAACATTATTAAACTGCATTTGAACTGAACCGAACAGCAGATATATGACAGAAAAATAGCATTCTGTTGTTCCTCTCTCATCTTACTTGAACAATGCTTATGCCATGCAAAGCGGCAATCCTGCAGGGGGTCTGCTGATTTCCATTGTTTCCCAAACCTAGCTGACCATTGCAGTTGTAGCCCCAGCCATATATCTGAAAGCAGAGCACACAATTGACTGTTGTTATTAAAACAAAGGATTGTTTACTACTAAAGATTTAACAAGGGACTCAGTGTATACCTGCACAAAGGCCCCACTGTCTATTTATGACTTTCAATGAAATTTAACAGGTTATTGCCAGGACCCAGACTGAATTTAATCGTTTTTTCCATTTAAGTGCCCAAAATGTTTCCCTCATCTGCCAATAACTTTTTGAGATATTATGCAACACCACAAAAACTATAATCTCCTAGGGTGGATCCTGTAATAGTGGGAAAATGTGTGTTTCTATATCTGTTCAATATCTATTGACCAAAATATAAAGGTGGTCATTGCATCGCCAACATTACCGGCCGACTGGTGCTACATTTTTTACGGGTTCCACTGGATCATATCATAACTTTATGAGTAATGCTGCTAACGGAGAAACAGACCAACAGAGGAAAAACATATTACATTATTAAGGTCAAGAATCCCAAGACTTGATGTAATGCATTACCTCTCCATTATCCAATACGGCCATAGAGCAGAGTTGACCACAAGCTATATTAACCACCACTTTGTTCTGCAGACAGCTGCTGACCCGCCGTGGTGTGGGCTGGTTGGCTGAGGACCCTGAACCAACTTGACCAGAGTTGTTGTATCCCCATGCGTACACCTGAGGACAGAGATAAACCAGTCAGTGCTCCAGCAGATTTGCAGCAGACAGAAATCAGTGGAAAGAAACAAGAGTATTATTTACCTCGCCGTCAGTTGTGAGGGCGATGGTGTGATGAGAGCCACAGGCCACTTCTGTGACTCTCTTATTCAGCAGGTTGGTAGACACCAGGGCAGGGGTGAGTCCGTGGTTGGTGGTACCATTGCCCAGTTGGCTGTAGCCATTGTGACCCCAAGCAAACACCTCTCCATCTGTATGGGCAGCAGGGAAAATTGAATCTCTGTCTCAGTGGTTAATATTTTATAAACAGATAAGACAACTATACAGTATTTACAGCAAACACTAGCTACCTTTACATGCACATAGTAATCCGGCTAAGGTCTACAGACCAATTAAGACACAAGCTGTGAGCTGTGTTCAGTAGTAGTCCATTTATTGTCGCATTTCCAAGATAATGCAAGAGAGCTCAACTCATCTGCTCCTCGTCGAGTCAATGGAGCCTGAAATTCTCATCCCTCACTCTGAAGACCTTGAATTCCAGCGTTTGCGGTTATGTAAAGATTTTACAATATCCATTCCTTTTGCGATCTTTATCATGAGGAGGGTTTCCTCCTCTCTCCAAAGGTGCAGTGTCTTTCACATTAGTACACTTGAGTTAACTGCTAGCCTCCTAACTGGCTAGGTAAAAGTTATACTATATTAAAATGTTGATGTTATTACATTAAAAACGTTATCCACACAACGCAGAGCTCATTCCGGACATCATCACCAAATCTATGGTATGTGGAAAGATTTTGAGCAATGGAGTAATTTTCGTTTATACATGTATATTTAGAGCCTCCACAGTCTGACTAATATCAGCCTAAGCTTTGCTGATTAAGGTCTTGTACGTCCTGTGTCACGGTTACATTTCATCACACAAGAATTGAAACAGAAAGTGATGCTTGCTGTCCACATTTTCACTGAGGTACTTTCGGTTTACAATGCTGGGTTTTAGTAATTTGTATTAGCCAATGCCTAATAAATGGCTAACTTGGCTAAATAGCCATCCTAATTGTCTCAACCATTTTATGCCTTTTTCATTTTCCAGAATTAATGACCTATCAATCTGCAAGCCAAATCAAGGTGGACGTGGATCAGCGCAGATCTACAAATGTTGAAAAAATGCAACTGTGATCTTGAACATTGTGCAGGCCTACACTGGACAGTAGACTTTTGAATGTAGCGCCTGGTTCATTTCTGTCAGTCCTGAAGCAGTTCTCCTTAACTCAAGTATTTTTACTGAATTACCTGCTGTGGCGATTACCACATGTGGTCCTGTTCCGTAGCTTAAAGACACAATCTTCTTCCCACACAGGATATCTATTCTGCGGGGCTCAATAGTGCTTTGAAGGTCTCCGAGTCCTAAACAGCCACTGCAGTTGGTGCCCAAAGCAAAGACCTGCAAAACCAAACATCAATTTGAAAGGATATGGCTACGTAATGAAGCCATGCCATTCCAGTCACAATGCCCAGATTATATTTCTGTTTTTTAAGTTACCGTGTGTCATATCATAACTGGATGGCTCACAAAACAGATAAGGTGGGTGTCTAAACAAGGCACACACTACACCATTCAATCGGATAAAACCTGCACACAGGTATTAGGTGCTTGTGTCTAAAGATAGACTCATTCTATCTGCTTATGCCATGTCTGGAACAACCTCTTGTATCTACAAGTGGGTATGAGACGTCTACCATTTTTACTTCCACTCGTAAGAACTAAACACTGTATTACTGATGATGAACACATATTTTGAAAGTAGATTAAGTCTGCCGAGTCTTGCAAACCAACTCAGCGTCAACACGAGGATCAAAGCCACTTTGCACAAAGCCCAACTGTTACCTCATCATTAACTGTGACATAGAGGGCTTCATTTGCAGCACTGCCGAAGACACAAGCCTGGCGGATTAGCCGCAGCTCCTCAGGAGGGAGGAGGGCAAACACTGGCCACTTCCCCACGTCCAGCATAATACTTAGCTGTGGAAGGAGAAAACAATTGGGCGTGAAAATCAGTCACTAAGTACGTTTACATGCACATTAACGCTTCAATTAAGATAAAACATTTTTTTTTTCCAAATGTGATGCATACGCATTAATGCAACTGAAAATGGCATAAATCAAAGTATCTGTACTCTGAGTAACAGCCCTAGATTATACAATGTAAATTCAGGCACGTCTGTGTCTTAATAAGAGGACGCCCATAGTGTGTTCTGTGAATGTACAGCTCATGTGCTTTTTTGTCTCCAATCGCAGTAAGGACAAAGACTGAGTTCCGACCACTTGCAATGTACTGATAGGTGATGATTATGATTGAAAGATACAGCAAATCGGTGTAGAAAGCCTAATGAAAAGGTAAGAATCAAAACCTACCAGACTGTTGTCTGCAATCCAATGGTTACATAAAACCTGGCATCAACTAAATAATGTTGCAAGAATAACCTCAGACAGATTCCAAAAGGCTCTGTTGTTTTTTGCTAAACAAACCTCAATTCCTTTGGTTGTGCTTATTTAAATCAGACCACTATGAGGGTAAGCTTGTCCTGGCAAGACAAAAAGAAAACATGTGGTATGCATGTTCTAGAAGTACCATCCAAGAAGTAATGAATGTGTCAAGGAATTGTCAAAACACACAGGATGTGTACCTGTCTTTAAGGTGCTTCAATAAATAAGGATGTTCATGCGTGTTGATTGAGTTTGTGTTGTGACTGAATGAGTTCCTAATAAATCTTCCTGTTAAACACTTTCTCCTATCAAATCTGAAGCCACGCTCACAATTTTTAATCAGTCGAACTTTGTTTTAATGTACACTTATTGTTAACTTACAGCTCAACCTTTGGTAGATATAATGGTATAATGTACAGGTATGATATTAATCCATCATAGAATTATTTGAACAAAAACTAAAATTAAAAAAATAGACAATTCAATTTAAAGTCTGATGTAATCATCAAGGGGTCCATCATATCAACACTGGACCTAACTTAAAATTCTAGGGCACTGGTTTTCAAAAACACCAATATCATGCACCAGGATGAATTCTGTACAAACCTGTACAAAAAAACACTAAGTAATAATAATATAATATATAATAATAATATAGTATAGTTAAAACAATAAATTATTTGAAGTAATAAACTGAAAGAGAACTGGGAGAATATCATAGGAATAAATAATGACTAAACACAAATTTAACATGCCGTAGCTTTAAAAAGTTGGGGCTACTGTAACAGATTTTAGAATTTTTCCTTTCAACAGAAATACTTAAAGAAAACAAATGTATTAGTTACAATGCTTTATTTATGGTAAAAATCCATAATCGGTTTCAAACTAGTCTCAAAACATTAACAGGCATGTTGCGTTTACGCCCTGCAAACTGTTATAAGCTAAAAAGTAGCTACCTAAAGCAGCCAACACCGTGCAAACAATCGAGAGCGAATAGCCAAACAATTACATATGTAGGATTAGTTAATTACTATAATAAATGTAGCGTTAAATACATTTTGATCTAACTGCTACACAGAGGCTCTATTTCAATATGTTAACCTCACCTTACTGTGGTTATGCTACGACTTAAGCGTCAGTGGTGTCGTTTTCGAGGCGACTGCAAACCTGAAAATGTTTCTCGCAACATTTTTAAATGAAGTCAAGTTGCGAATGGAATCATGTGCAGTCGGCTTTGGAAGATCTTTTCCGGAGAATCTGACTACAGAGGCAGTTCGTTGTAGTAGTTAGCTTTCCTGGTACATATGTTAAAAAAAGAAACAGATAACACGTTACTTCCTGTAATCTGATGGTGCGTTCAGGAACAACCGGAGCTGCGATTGTCACAGTTTTGCACGTTTATTTCATGCTGTCATTGTTTAGGTATGTAATACATGGTCACACAAAATACATTGTACACAAAATATACGCACCTGGTATAGACACATTGTTAATATTATCATTATTACTTGTAGAAGTGGTATTCGTAGTAGTGGTTGTAGTAACATTATACATAAATATCAATATCAAAGTAATATTAAAAAACACTTTATATAACACATTTCATACAACAATAGAGCTTTACATTACCATAGAAAAGACATGAAGTTTATTTTTTACATTTATACTAGATTAAGCACCTTATTCAGTATTAATTAAAGAAACAGAATATGAAGATAATGGACAGAGATAAAAAAGAAAGAAATAGCAGCGCAACCAGTCATCTTACCAAAAAATAAAAAGTGAGTGTTTTTTTTTTGTTTTTTGTTTCACTGAAGGGACATTTTACCCAGCTTAGAACATATATTTTGTAAATGAGACAATCGCATGTTTCTTACTCACTATTAGCCGTTTTGGTACCCGAAACACTTATGCAGGTGGCTACTTTCATAACTGTCTCTATTTGAATATGCTCTCCGTTTCTGATTCTCTATTTGAATGACCATTCTCTTCGCCTGCAGGGCAACAAGTCAATATGTTTGTTGGTTTCATTTAATCATTTCAGGAAATGTTGTGCAAGGCAGAGCAAACATTATAGTGTTTATCTTGGAAAAAGTTATAATAATAATAATTAACAAGTTGTAATTATAAAGTAAAGCAATCCTTCCTAATTTCCAGATCTGATTTTTACTTTAGCCGAGGAGTTTTTGCTTGCGTGTATCGGTCTGTCTGTTGGCAGGATAACTCACAAAGTTATTGAGAGACTTACGTAAAGCTTGGTGGACAAATCCAGGAAGAAATCCATCCATTTTTCCACCGGTCAGCCTGATGGTGGCACTGTATCCGTCCACATACGGTGGGCCACGCCCATTTTGACCAATATAATTTTTTTTATTTATTTTTTTTCTAAAAAATTTTCAGCCTTCGTAGAGGTATGTTGTTGAGGCTTCATCTGATGTCACGATTGCAAATCCCAGTGACTGCTGTGACAGTTTATACCCAGCAGGTGATGCCATAGAATGTCTGCAATACAGAACAGTGATATCATTTTGCTACAGCTTCTATCTTCAAAATAAAATTGTATGTGTGAAGGACTTGTAAGTCATGTCTAAGTATATATATATATTATATCAATCTCAAATAATGTAATATAAAAATACACACTGAGCTGTGTTGAAACCTTTGTAAGCAAGTCTTTTCACTTTTGGTGTGATTTAATTTGATTTGGGAACATTTTTGGGATAAATTTACACTTTCGAAACTTGGAGTTATAGTCTGATGTTTATACACGCTGTGCTTATATATTGTATTGAGATCACCGTGGGGTTTTTTTGTCGAAAAAGAAAAGATAGAAGACATGGCGCATATCTAAAATCAAGATTTCACAGGATTTTACAAAAAAACGTGTCATTTTTTGTTTATTTTTGACGTCACAAGATTACTTTTCATTTAATTTCATTCTTAATTTATTACACATCTCTTTTTCTTATTATTATTATAAAGAGTACATATTATTATTGATGTATTTCTTCATTTAAATCTTTTTATAACTTTACAATATAGATGGTTTTGGAGATCTCAAATGTCGCTACGCGTGGAATTTGGAACTCGTCACGGTTTGCTGTACTGCACATGCGCACGGAGCCCTGGAAGTGATGGCGACATTCCAGCCTATTATGCGCGGAGCAGGGTTGGATGGAAAGTTATCTCGATAAAATTGACAGTTAAGCAAACGCGGTCGACATTTATCAGCGCAGCATTTGCCAGCCACTTACCTGGACCTGTTTTAGCATCAGCTAACGCGATCCATCGCCATTCAACGCTCGACAAAAGCACATATTCATCTTGCTAACTATTAGCTAGGTAGCATAAGGTAGCTACGGTTAGCATGTCACACTCTGCCTTCTCCTGTGTTTAGCTCGGTCGCCCGTGAATTTCCCGTCTCAGGTGCACGTTAACGACTACCGGAGCTCGCCAACGGTAACAAAAGTTGTGCATAGGATCCATCTGTGTGTGCTACTGCTGCTGCGCCGACTGACAGAGTGAGTAGCTGCTGCTGAGAACTCGTTTGTAGTGCTGACAGACTGCTGTGTATTCAGTGGAGTGCTAATATGATTTAAGAAATCTCTACAAAACTCCGTTGTCTACCTTTGAATTAGCGTCATGGCTGTGTGTCTGTTGGAAATGTAACAGCTGGCACACGGCGACACTCACACCTGTAGAGTCAACATTTGTCTGTGCTGTAAGATAGTTCTATTACCGTGGCTCATAGCGAACGTCAGCACTCGACACTTGGATTATTGTTCGTAAAGTTTAAAGGTGATTTATCTCTTGTTAATAACGCAACCGTATTGTCGGCTAACTATGGGTTAGCTGTTATGAGAGGATTGCTAAATCAAATGAACGTTGTGCTGGTTGTCAGCTGTTACTCTGGTACAGGCAGGTGGCCTAAGAAAACCGTTCCTCCAGGTGTTATGTTTGACGGTTTCATAGCTGTAACTTATTTACTTGTCTTTATTTGGTTCTCTGGTGCTAGTGAAACGACCTGCTGTCCATATGGACAGTGAATTGTGTCCGTCCAGGGTGTTTCCCCTGCCACAACAAAACTGAAAAACAGCTGTTCTCTTTCGAGTCATTACTTTTGACTCATAATCAAATACACATCCAGGGCAACAACGGATGTTACTATAGTTTCAGTGTGAAGCTTAGTTTAATCATAGTGTAACTGTGAGGGCTCTGTGGATGCTTTAGTTATATTTAATCCTAGCTTGAAATTTTTGTGTGGCCCTTGCCAGGTTCTAGAAGTTTGTCTCCGGAACCCAAAATGAGACAGAGGAATTTGTGTCAGGGCTTACCTGACAATGAGTGGAGGGTTTTTTAGAGCTAAAAAAACAAAACAAAAACCCCACTGAAAAGTACTGTACAGCATTTATCAAAATCCATAAGCAAAATTCAGAAAAAATCTTCTAAATCTGTAAGCATAGAATTATTTCAATTCCACTAAAATTAGTTAATTTATAATTATCTGCTGTCATTAGCAACCTTTAATCTTGTTGATAATTAAATGTGTTTCTTACTGTGAATGGAGTGAAGACTTAAATGAAAATTCACTCACACTGAAAATCCTCTGTTATAACGTCTAATTTATAAGATGAAGACAAGTATGACTGCTAAACACTGATTTAGTAACATTAACTCATTTGTTATTAAAGCTACGAGTTAGGATAAAATGGAACTTGAAGCTTGCTGAACAAATAACCAGTTTATCTATTGTTTATAGTATAGTTACATATATAAAGAATCCATCCATCCATCCACCTACCTACCTACCTACCCAACCTCCCACCCACCCACCTACCTACCTACCTACCTACCTACCTACCCAACCTCCCACCCACCCACCTACCTACCTACCTACCCAACCTCCCACCCACCCACCTACCTAACTACCTACCTAGTTCTAAAGATGTGCTTAGCTGGTCCGGGCTTGTGTGAAAAGTTGGGTCAGGAATGTTAAGTGTTGAGGCCGTGATACTTTTTTAGAATTATTTACTGTAGTGATTTCTGGTATTCATTTCTTTATGTGAGTAAAGGAATACAGATGTTATGGCAGACATAAGAAGTACTGCTTTGTTCGTATCAAAATGGATTTCACGTGGCCTTCATTTATATCTAGATCTGAAGTGTTCAAAATACATTTATTTTCCCATTTCAATTCTTTTCTCAAGTGAGACTACCATATATGAAAGTGCATGGATGTGTGAGAATTTCTTGCGATTTGGGATTTCCCCCTACATCAGTTTTCTTATTGACTCACCCTTAGGGTAGTAATGAAATGTCAGTTCGAATAAGAGGCCAACCCACACGTAGCAAGCCAATATTATTGGCCAATATATGGTGATTACATAGTTGACTGAAAGTTGTGGTACCCTTCCACTTTCTTTCCAAAGAATTCACAGTTTTGTTGATGAAACTATTTGTTGTCCACAGTCCTTTACTTCCCATTTAAAAGAACAGAAAGTTTGCCTTTGCCTTTAAATAACAAATTAAAATTGCATATGCCAAAAAAAAAAATCAGACTGTTGGAAGTCTTTGGAAACAGTCAATGTGATAAAGCACTTTCTGTGGCTCTAAATGAGATTTCTACACTCCAGAGTTGGTTGTTCGTCCCACTCTTTGAGTAGATTGCTCCACTTCTCTCAGTTTTAATGGGTGCTTTGTCCCAACTGTGAGCTTCAGCACTTTACACAGATGTACAATGGTATTGAGATCAGAGTTCATATCATATCAATATCTCTCCCAATTTCATTGTGCTTTGCAGAGATGAGAGAGAAATACTGTTTTCAGATTTCTAATACCTACTTACAATACATTCAATAAATCATAATTGTCCTGCCTTTTACATATGGATGGTTCAAACTTATCCATTAGGATAAACCAGATATAAGCTATGTTAATGGTGTTACCAAGTAGAATAATGTACATATTTTTAATATTTTATTTTTTGTTATTCCTCTTTTTATTTTTTTTGTTGGTGGTTATCAAGCAAAGCAGAAAAAAAGAGTGCGTGCAATGCATGTACTTATATTGCCTTAGGCCCATTGCTTGTTCAAAAACCCCTCTAGCTGTGTTTCCATCGAGGTATTTTATGCACATTTTGAAGTACTGCAACTTAATTGCACAAAATCAGTAATGGAAACCCCTCTGCCAAATACATCATTTATCATCACTCACATCACTGATCAGCTGTTACCGCTGTCAGCTTTACGTCAGTTAAAATGTGGGCTGTGATATACTGACGTGTTGCAGCAAAAGGCTGTCTGTGCACTGTGTGTCCTCTATGACCTCCCAAAATTCATGCATCTCTCCGATTCGCAACCTCTACTTGTTCTACTCTATTCATTGGTGAATGACGCAGCCTAGGTAGTGGACTGCATTTCTTTAGCGCTTTTCTAGTCTGGGACCACTCAAAGCGCTTTACAGTGTTTGCCTCTCATTCACCCATTCATACACACATTCACCCACCGACAGCCGAGGTACCATGCAAGGCCCACTTGCATGCCCGGAGCAGGTAGGGATTAGGGTCTTGCTCAGGGACCTTCGACATGGAGGAGCAACCCTTTGATTACTAGGCGACCACCTTACCCCCTAAGCCATGCCGCTCGTTTGCATATCATAATTTATTCACTCCAAACTAGTTAATGAAAATGTGTCTCACACTCCCCAATTTGGATTTTCTATTTTCCGCTTGACATGAGATGGAAACACGGCCAGTGTCTATCAAAGCCATGTGCTGACTTCTAAAAACCCCTGAATCGATCACTTATTTAGTGATACACAAGTGCATTACCTTTTGGCTTGAATGTCAAATGTTCTCAAACCGATGATTCTGCTGAGTTTGCTCTGACCCTCGTCCGTAGTGTGTTTACCTTTCGCCAGATTTGCTAATTCTTATTTGTTTAATGCTGGACCCACCAACTCTATGGCGCCTACACCAACTGGGCTGGGGTGTGGGGTCATTTCAAAGAATAATCGATTGGTGAATTGTGTATCTTTTCAATTAATCAGTCTATAATAACGACCCCATGGTAATTTTGGTAGCATTGGTCACAATAACATCAAGTTCTTCGAGAGAGTTTTGCAGCCAAAACATTGTTTATGTTTGGCTGTTCAATTCTTTTACACAAGAAAAGTTTTTGCCTTTTTCTCCACATTTAAACCATAAAGTGAGTAGGTCCCCTCTCTTTAAACTATTTGACTTGATTAGATAAATACAAACATGTGGAAGTATTACGACAAATCCATTTTTTTTTACATCCAATGAAACTGACAGTAACAATAATATTATCCATCTAATTTGAGAATGTTTTACATATCTTTTTTAAGACCCTTTGTTTTTCACCCTGCCAACTGCCAACTACACAAAGGATCTAAATACATGAATGACAAAAGAGCTTGAATTTTCAGCAGGGGGAAATTATCAGGAGCAATGGTTGATTAGTTGTAATCTATAAAATCCTACTTATAGTCCTATTAAATCCTTACTTATAGTTGTGGTTATGGTTGCACGTCTAGTTACGTCTTCACTGCAATTTATTAACCACAGATGTGTATTCATTTTATATTGAGCAGTATAGAATGGTTCCACTGTCAGTCCATGTACATCAATTTGAGAGCCACTGTCCTTAGTGCTTAAAGGCAAAAATGTGATTAAGATGTATAGATGCACCGAATCAATAGGATTACTTAGTTCTCGGAGTGCACAAGCCACATTATGAGGTGGGTCTGTCCATTGAGGAAATGCATGCAGGAGCGGTATATTCTGATTAAGACGTAAACATACTTGACGGATCTGTTTATAATCTAATAATCTACTACTTCTGTATTCGCCCTAAGCATACTTAAATTTGTGCCATCTCCAAGCGCATTACGATGAAAAGAAATTGAAAGATTTTTAAGTGCATGTGAACGTACTGGGTGATTGCAGCATTTGACTTGTAGGCCCACTGACAGCAGAAGGAGCCTGCCATCATCTAAAGTGCTAGTAGGTTAATACTGGCCTAATCTCACGTTGCTCCTCCACTCCAGCAGCACTAACCTCAAATCCAGTTCATTGACCATCACACTGTAAACTGATTTTGTTGTTTAAGCTTAAGGAGGGGAGGGACTAAAGCCAACAGATAAGCCAGATAACTGTGAGGCTAAGGTGCGCATGCGCTCCAATGTAATTAGGTTCAAGGACACATGTTCCATTTCTCCCATGCTGCTCTGCAGTTTTTGTACTCTTGTAATGATTGTAGTCATAGGTGGTGAGTCCGCAGTGTGGCTCGCTGACATTTTAGTCTTATTTAATATTTCATCTTGGAAAATGTGCTGCCTGGACCCCCCCTGTAGGGATACAGTAAACTGACATTAAGTCATGTGTTGTATCTTTTGATATGCACTTGTTCGTTGAGTGGTTATGTAGCACTAAAAACAAAGAAAAACAATTGTCAGCATATCAATATTTGTTTTTGTGAGAACGATTTGCACAGCAGTTGATGCTTGTTGGTAAGAATAATTATTATGTTGCAGCCATCTTAGAAACCGTCTAGTTTGTTTTAAAAGGGTGGAATATTTTCTCATCAGCAGCAGTTGATAATATTCTTGTTTCCTCTCATGACTCCCTATTCACTGTCTAAACAATACAGACAAGTGTGCTCAATGTCTTGTGCACGATCTGTCACCAGACCATCATCATGCTTAATACAGTGTAATATCACATGACTCTCGTTTTTCTTTAATCTCTCTTCATGACAAGAAAAAACTAATTTTCTCTGCAGTTGATGAGGTGGAGTCTAGAGTTGTTATTGTTTTCTATCATTCTGTTCCTCCACGTAGTAGTTCTATACCAAGGCAGGTGAGCTGAGTGTTTGTATGTTTGTTTGTGTGTGTGTAATTGTAATTCCCTTCAATTGTAACATGTGGGTGAAAGGGTGAAAATGTTTTGTGAAGGCGTTCACACCATACTGCTTTTGTTGTCTTGTATAGTGATACTGGAATTTTATAAGGGTGACACTTTTATGGCTTATCTGGAATGCTACACTGAAAGAAACTAAACTCTTCCACATACCGCACTACGACTAGAATGATGTGGCCAAATTATTTTATGTCAGTATTTTTCACAATATTGATGGTATTACAATATTGACTATATTTTTTGTTTTTGTTTTCCAATACATAAACGGTGTAAAATCCAAAAGGTTTTCTATTAAAATGAATTATTTGTACCTTTTTAATTATACAGCCAATATAAAACCATCTTGATCAAACTAAGATGGCACGACAAGGTTCAGACATCATTCTACTGGCTGCAACCACACTCTGCTTTTATTTGGCTTTACATATAGTGTTATTTTTGGAATTTGTACAGTTTGAAAAGTACAGCCTTGGAAAACAAATTGGACCACTTCAGGGTGAGGATGAAATACAAACAGACTGTAACTTCATGTGTCTGATGGATACTCCCATGGCTCTGGACCAAATAGTCCTGCCTGCTGAGTCTCTTTCCGTTCACTGTATGACAGAACCACTGAGGTCAATAAATCTAAGGGAGTTGCAGTATGCATAATGGTCAACAATAAGTGATGTGACAATCATAATTTTGTGAATGACTCTTGTGCCTGTTCACCTTACCTGTAACTGCTCTCCATCAAATGTTGGCCCTTCTACGTGTGCAGTTAGTTCAGATAAGTGGTCTTAACTGCTGTTTACGTACCACCAGACATTACAGAGTCTGAGCTGGACGAAGCTCTAAATAACCACAAATCAATAACGTAACGTGGATGCAGTCCTCATCGTATGTTTATGTATATATTTATATATCAATTACTTAAAATCATCGACGCAAATTTCTTTGCAGCGGACCTCTTACGTTGTGTAATGTATAAGCATCCACGCCAGTGGTGACATTGCATGTTTGGACTCTTGTTCCAACCTTCCTGTCCCCTTGTTATGCCTGAGCTGTTGGTAGGTTGACAAAAGGAAACCAATCCATTGTTCATATTAAGAGATCTGTCTTTTTTTCTTCTGGTAAATATACAAGTAATTACTATTTTGGTGAATTTTACTCTCTCGGTTGATCTCGGTTTTTCTAAGCAAGTATTTCTTATCCGATTACTCAATAAATCGATGGAATAATTAGTAGAATACTCCATCACTGAAATAATTGATAGCTGCAGCCCTAATATATATATTGAATGTCTGTGTTTGTGTGTGTACACAGTATATCCTCATTCTATTTGTTGTAACACAGACAGAGAGGTGTCATTAACAATTTCCGCGCACGATACATTGTATGCTTGTGTATGTCACAATAAATAAATAAAATGAAATTACAAGCTAATCAAAAATTCTCTATTATATTTCACAATTTGTATAAGGACATGTAGTCAAAACCACTTATCCATGAATCTGTGAAATGACTATATAGATAGATGTTGTAAGAATTTAAAGCATTTCTGTCGGAAAGGACAGTTTTTGCAGACTGTATTTTCGTGTATTCAGTTTACAAAAGTGGTCCATGATGAGGCTATTGTGCAGATGAACCAATTCAAAAGTCAATTACAGCCCAAAATCCAGAATGACAGCTAAAACTATGCACAAGCAGAATCATTGTATATATCATGTTAGTCTCACTTTAACAAGATGCCAAACAGGCTGTGAGAAAAGCTCTGGTTCGTGGAGCACCAAATGCAACACATGCAACCTGTAAACCGGGATGTCTGCTCACTTTGTATTACTTTGATGCAAGACACTCTATCTGGCCCAGGCATTACTATATTATCTGCCGTTTAAGTTTTACTTGTGCACGGCAAAAATCTTTCATGGCAAAATGAAAATGGATAACTTCTAATGAATATGAATAAAATCAACCAACCTCTAAAGAATAACAGAATGAGAAGACATTTTTTTGTCTGTTACATGTTTGACAGCTGAAAATGAACATTGTTTAAAGTGGATTATCTGTTTGCAAGTATCTCCTTCACAAGTAATAAAATCTAAGATTGCCTCAGGACAGCTTCTGTTCCCACCGTTTCTTTTGTCCAGGGAATTTCTGTAAAAGATGGCATTATCACAAATCTGAGACAGTAGCAGACAGGGGTAACAAACGGCAAAGTATCACTATGAATTTCTATTCTGCGTGGTGACGTTTCAGCAAACATTAGAGTGGACCGACAGACTTGCACATTGTCAGGCTATTCTATGTATCGAGGTTGTTATTGCACATAACACACAGATCTTGTGTCATATCCACTCCCAAGGGTTCACAATGTATTACAGGCTTGAGAGTTGAAGCATCAAATGATCAGCACATCAGAGGTCTAAATTTCACTACACTAGATCTACTTTACAACTTCAGTGAATGTCAGGCTTGCATGTCATGCTTAGGTCACAAAACAGTCCCTGTAGGAGTGTCATAGGATTGTTATAATATGTTCTGTTTATGTTATGTTAGTATGGTATAATCTATTATAATTATAAATATTCCTTCACAAATTCAGTTATTTCAAGAATGGTGAGAAATGGAAACTTGAGATGTCACCTAAATGTCAGTGACAAATACGTATCATGTTTTCATTGTTATCGCGGTACGGCATTGACATTAACAAAAGACCCAAAGCTGCACTGGAGGTTTTGTTTACAGGAGTCACTTTGAAACAGCAAGAAGGCTGAATGCAAGAGTTCATGGAAGAATTTCAAACATCGTAGCTATAGTCTGATAGAGCAATTATTTTGTTGTTGACGAACCTTTTCTTTGATTAGTTGTAGAAATTTCACACAGCCGCCAGTCTGAATTCATGGTCTATGCTTGCACATTTACAATTAGCGATATGATATTGCACACCTTAGTGTTAAACATTATCAGTCTGACAGAAAGACATTATCCAGCGACTTCTGTCTAGCAAATTGGTTCAACTTGGTGTATATCATCATTCATGCAACATGTAACATACAGGGCGATCAAATATTAAACAGTACAGAGTGAAAATAATATTTTAATGTCATGTGTTCTCAGAAATTTCAACAGGGATTCTGCTGATCATCGTTTTAATCTTAATCTTGGAAGTCGAGAGTATCGTGACAAGCACTGACAGTCATACCCACCCCTTATGTTATGCGGCAAGGCTAAATGTATTTCTCAGCATGGGTGTAATGACTTGGCTGGAAAACTAGATTATGTTGCCACAAACCCTTGCAGTATTCTTGGAGCACTTATATTGACCGCAGTGTGTTTGTTTCAGGAGTACCTCTTCAGTGGTGTGAATGAGGGAAACATGGCAGACCACACCCCACCTCTGGAGTCCGGCCAGCTTCTCAGCTCTGAACTCCCAATCCTGGCTTCACCACCGCCGCCAACCATGGTCAATGGGGAGGGCCCTCAGCAGGTACACAGTACTGGTCTTGTCACTCTATATGTGGAACTGGAGGCCCAAAGCTGCCTTATAGCAAACTCTTCGGTCATTAATAGTGAAGGGATAGTTGTAAGAAGGGGACCGATTTTGACCCTTGTGGCAGTTAGGTGTTATTTTGCATTATTGTTACATTGACCATTGTGAGTAGAAAGGAATTCTACAAATAATAGAGAATTTTGATGCAGCTCTGTCACAAAAGGGGCTGAAACAAATAGTCAATATTATGAACAATGTCGACAATAAAAAACAAGCAGACAATAATTTTTTATTGTCCAATAGTTCTGAAAGGAACGAAAGTATGAGTGAAAGGATTAAAGAATATTTTAAAGCCAAAGGATGCAAGATGCGTTGTAACCAGAGCAGCCAGAGCGCTGTAGCCAGAGTGGAAGCAAAACAAGGCAGTCGAACATAGTCAGCTGTCTATCTAAGCTGTGTTTTAAACAAAAATTAGTGTTGCGAGACAGATTGAGGCACTCTAGTTAGATAGGAAACATTCCTTGCTTTGTATTGTGCACCAAAAATGTCAAAATGACCATCACCATTTATGTCAAAAAAAGTCCTCCACATTTGGAGAATTTATATATATTTGAAGATAACTCTGCTGCTTCCCATCTTGAATCATTACGTTAATCACCCATTACATTGATTAATTGTTCCAATGATTGCTGGATTAGTTGATTATCAAAATAATCACTTGCAGCACAAATCTCACTTACTTTGCTTGTTGCATGGCTTGTGTATCACTGCAGGTAGAGGGTTATTATTATTGGTGTGTGTGTGTGTGCATTGTGTTGTATGAGCCCACACAAATTAAAGTCAAGGTTTTGTGTAAGAAAGTGCTGGCTTAAAACAATTACAATAACATTTCAAAGTCATTAGACCAGTGACTTTGCATTATCTGTGTATATTTGAAAACATCAAACTCAGACCCCTCTAAAATGAACCAAAAACAAATGTTTGTCGTTCGGCTGAGTCATGCAGTTTGGAAACGGAGGCATTAATCTGTTGTGCATTTCGCTTCAATTCCATACAAATGTAACTGTAGTCTTCTGTGATAGATACATTCTGTGATCTCATCAATGCTAAGTGTGAAGAATGGCATGTATTTATAGTCTATTAGTTAGTTAGTTTATTAATCCCAAAGGAAATTCAAGTCCTCCAGTAGCTGTTAACAACAAAACACCAGCAATAACAAAACAACAAAAATAATGATGAAAGAAGCATAGACTTTATAGAACAATATAATATAACATTATATAACATGATATGATATGAAATATAACCAACCAAATTAACAATATGATATATACTGTATATATATACATACATATATACACACACACACAATAAAATAAATAAATAAATAGAAGAAATAGAAGAATAGAATACAGTGCTAAATGTCCATACAAAAGTGGTTGTTGGTAACCTTAATAATAATTTTATGCACAATACTGGTCATAAATAAGTAAATTTGACATTTTTGCAGCCAAATTTCTACAGACACAACATTTTTGCCATGTGTAGGTCATTCACTGCAGTTCCAGACATGTATTAAATGATATTTATACAGAGAGTTGACATCCCTTGATATAGGACAAAATTCTATGCAGAGTGCAACAGTTCGCTTAGCCTACTAAATGTTTGTTTGTTTTACAAACAACAATAACTTTTAATTGAAAAGATCTTTGTGTGAGAAGAGGTGTCATAAGCCCTCACACACCCATGGAAAACCAATTGTTCTCTACGACTGTGCTTTTTGCATCTTTTGTGCAATTTTCATTTAATTTCAATCTACAAAGAAAGAGGCTCAGAGGTAGTCAGAGTGACCCTACTCTGTTCATTTTGCACAAAGGTCAAATAAACTTCATCCAGTGACGTAGTGAATTAAAATTCAAACCAATGTTTCCCCTACCTTTGATATTTATGGGTGGTGCCTCCATGAATCTCGATTGCTTCGAAATGGGAGCTCTGACTTCCACAGCTGTTCCATGATGCTTTTTCAAGAGGGAGGTTGGACAAATAAAATCAGAGTTGTCTGTAATGCAGCATATGAATTAAGGTAGAGCTTTGGTTGAATCACCAATTTATCACATGCACTGAATTTTCATTTTGGAGGACACAACTCCCTCATGTCAATTTTACATTATCTGTATGTGAACACTTATCTGTTACAGCAAGCGTTAAGTTGTGACTTTTCTGTGCAATACTATTAATGGACTCTTGGGTTCATTAGACTCAATAAGTTTCAATCTGTACTTACGCCAGCATTAAATGAAAATTGTCAGAACTTTCAACCGTGCCCACACCCCATCAGTTACATCATAAGTGTCTTCAGTCAGCTGGCAAAACTAAAAACATTGCTGTGAAGACATGTTGGGACACAGCCAATCATACAACATGCTTGAAAGGATAAAACAGTGTATCACAAAAGTTTTCTGTGCTTGTTGAACAGATTACACTTCATGTCAAGTCAAGGCAGATCGATTTGTTTCTACACTGCGGATTCTATGTGCAAAGGAAACTCAAGCTCTGACATACGAAATCAAATCAAATACATAGAGTTGGTCATAATAAATCTCTTATGTTTACCTTATGAGATTCACTCATTTTGAAATAAGTATTTGTTGATTGGTCCCATGCACAACACTAAATAAAGTTGATTTGTATTTGATTATTTCTTTCTTTGATTTTTCAGTAGCCTTTGCTGTATGAATACCAGACAATGGGTGATGTCTCCTTCATCACTTGTCAGTATGACAGTGAGATTGATTGAGCCTGACAAGTCTGGGTGATTTCCATGTCATTTTGATGGTCATTTGTTCATTTAGCTTAAGTTTCGGTGACTTCCTGGGGGACAGCAACACACAGAGATATCTTGTCTCTCATTTCCTCAATCTTATGCAGTTTCTCGTGATAAGACTTGCTAATATTAGCATTGCCCTATAAACAAGCCTTTCCAGCCATCTTGTCATTTTCCGCAGTGGAAAAACCCTCGCCTGAATCAGACTGTTTGCATAGCGATCAAATTTTTCTGTTTGTGTTGGGCTGTGAGTGGTGCTGTTCTCATGGAATTCAGTTACCTTACCACCTCCCACAAAGGTTACATGATTACCGGCACACCTCCTATGTGAGTGCTTACACTGTAGGGGCTAAAATGGAATGAAACGCTCAGATTTACTCCTTTCAATCATTGATAACATCCTACTGCTCAAACCAATTTTAGACACTGCACATTCTTGATAGCTGAAATGCAATGAAAATGGATTAACAGGTATCAGATGGTGCGGGTACTTGTGGATTTTTCTAACCACAGCATGATCACTTTGTTGTTGCAATGTTTGCGATTTTGATTATTTATTACATTAACCTTTCAGCTATGTTTGTTTGCCCAAATGGAACCCTGCACTGCAATCAGTCACAAAAAAGGGAAAGGAAGATAGATTTTCAGTACCTTTATGGTAAGCAGATATGGCAAAATATGACATGATGTGATAGATGTTGTGAAATTGGAGTCTGACTGGCTCCTGCAATGTAAAAAAAACATCTTTTTGAAGGATTTTTGCTGTGAATAAGGTGTAGCTTAGGGTGTGAATGTCTGAGGAGGTGAGTGAATATCATTACTGCTAGAAAAGTGAGGATCACGACTCACTGGAGGGTTTTGGCCCTGACGATGTAAGGCAGGACTTTTGTGACAGTGAAGAGTATTCACATCGATGGGTGACCCCTCTGCCGCTGACCTTTTAGTTGGAAAAGCAGCAAGTACACCTCATTCGTTGCATTCTTGGTTTGGTCTTAATGCTCTGTTGGACCAATTAGTCTGAGTTAGAAAGGAAGCTGTTGTCCTGGGGTCATTACCTGAGATGATGCGTTTTTAGAGATGACTTTGGCAATAGTATGATTCACTGCTTCCATCCATTTGACCCCCCCTTCCTCCACTTTTTCTTGTTCCTGCCTTGTTTTTCTACCTAAATTAGTATCTGATGAATCAGTCTTTTTCTGTCAATGTTTAAGCCTAGCTAATGGCATACGTACATAGCTGTTCTCTTGGCTGATAGGTATGTACATGGTCTTCTGTTTTGTTCTTTGCACGTTTTTATTAGACCTGGCATTTAACATTTCTATGGTCTTTGTGTTTTTGAGCTGCTATTTTTGCAATGGTTAGTTCTGTTTTGCGATTGTAAAACCAAACAGACTCCATGTAAATGATGAAAAAATAAAGGAATGACTAAGAACATATTCAGTGGTAGGTGTTATTTCTAGAATATGTCACTGTTGGACTTAATGCAGTTATGCAGCTCATGAGAGACAGTTCTGTACAAATCAGCATTTCTTGGAAGCTCTTTCAAGACCACATGGTTGCAATGAGAAGCTAGAAAGAACAATAAATGAAGGTGTGACATTCTATTTCTGTATGCTTTTGTTTCATCAGACTGACATATTATGGCACTTGGAAATCTACATTGACACAAACTGATATTCAAGGAGGAAAACCTACTGTTTTCTCTGGTCATGGAGGAATATACTGTATTTGACCGTAAATCCACAAATTGAACAAAGCAGACATCTATGAGCGTTTCGTCTGCCTGTGGCAACATGCCATGTGAGGCTAATATTACTGTGGAATTGTGAGGCCCGTTTCCCTCGCCAGTTGTTTTTAGTGCTCGTTTTGTATGTTATAGCAAGACACAGAAGACAGGCTTTGGCCTTGTCCTCCTAACAAGTCCATAGGCTTGGATGGTGTGACAAAAATTCGGCGCCATCCGCATTTATTCTGGTGAGCCACTGACTCATCTGTGAAAGCCCAGAAGATGGTGTTAGCCTATAATTTGTAAACTAGCACGACAAGGAGGACAGTGCATGACTCAACCATGTTTGGAACTTTTAACTTACCAAGCTGACACAAAAAGTACCACTAGTAATTCACAGATTCCTCATTTTATTTTATTTTTCAACAAAAACAAAAACCAAATATTTAAAATGAGTGACATTTGTTGGCCTGTAATAATGTGAAAATGCTACAGGATCGTTTGCTTCATTTAAAAAATCAAAAAACAAAAAACATTGAAAGTTTTGTTCCATCTCTAACAATAATTTATTTTTTTGTTATTTGGATTTTATTCATAATAATTCTAATAATAAGAATAGGTGTAAGTCTTTGTTTAGCAATAAAATTAATCCCTATGAAATGAGGTGATCTGTTTAGCTTTTGCACCAAAGAAGTGGACAAACATCTGCATGCATTTAAAGATATAAATGATTGGAAAAATCAAGGTTAAATCATATTATTTAAATAAAGCTCATGGAAAATGCTTATTGACATAGGTGACTTTCTTGAAGCTCTATATCTTTTTAGGTTTATTTCTGTGTTTTTTTACTGTGAAATAATGGATCACATATGGATCAGTTTATAATGTTGATAGATTAACAGATATTTACAAGTACTTGGTACAAACATGAGCACCTGTTGGAAAGATTTTTTCCATAGCCAACCTTTATCCTGTCTAGTGACGTATCCAGGGGATCTAAGAGCGCACATTACCAAATTGCCTTGAATTATGATAGCACACGTCAGCATAAGTCATCAACTTGAGCGAGGTTGCGTTAGTTCCTGGCTGGTTCCTGAATGCTGGCAGGATTGTCCCTATGCTGCTTGGCTCCTGTTTCCTGTCCGCCCAGCTGCTATTCCACATCAACGCACAATAAACAATTAAGAGGAACAAATAGTGAGAAACCTGAACTCTGAGTCATTAACAGCCGAGAAACGTCAGCCTTAACAGCCATGACCGCAGAGAGGAGGCCCATTCTCCAGGGTAATAAAACACAGCAGCGGCCACCTCTCTGACAGTGCACCAATTCATCTGTATCTCTTTGCATCTGGCACTTACATAGACACAACTCTATATGACGGTGAGAACAATTCAAGCTGCACTGTTCCTTCCACCCAGTGCTCTGTCATCCCTGTTATGAGTGTGACCAAGAAACCAGTGCACGACATAGAGCTTAGTCATCTGTGTTAAATGTAACCTTTGCAGTTTCCTAGCGCTAGTCCAGAGTTAATCCTCTTCCTTTTATGATTGATCTACGATAGCATTTACACTTTCAATGTCTGTTTTTTTTCATCCAGGTGAGGATTTTTTTTAAACATATGGCCCGTTTGTAAAAATATAAATAATAATCAGCTAGCAGTAGACTGCCGCAGTCTATTAGAAACAGCAGTAGTGTACACTGAATAGCATAGTGGATTACTTAATACCTTTAGTGAATCTTGTAATAATTTCTCATTCATTTTTGGCCTCAAATGCTATATAGATGGACTTGACACTAAAAGTTTGATGCGCTACAGACAGAAATTAAACATCATCGATTTTCTTGGTACAAATGTATAATGGCCGTAGTGTGAAGACAGGCAGCAGTGCTATTGTTTTTAATCTTGTATGTATTTTAATGCTGAAAACATCAGTCAGTTAGTTTTTGTTATTTTGACGAATAAGTCAAACAATCCTTAATGCCATAGGAAGATGTTTAGAGCCAGACTACTTTATGCCTGTAATGTGAATAAAATATCATTGGAGGTAAGAGAAAAAAGGTATTGTGCTTGAACCTTGTACCCTAATCTTTACCATTAGCCAGCTCCTGCCTTTTGCAGTTTTGTTTTGTTGTCATGTTGTTGGCTTTTGTTTTGTAGAAAAAAATAATGTTATCATAGAGAGATTTGAAAACTTGGCACATGCTCAAATGATCCGCACTGTCGCTTTAAGGAATGATCCATTTGGAATGAATGAGGACAGATGTTTCAGCGGCACTGAGTACTTGCAAGCTCTGTTTATTGTGACCCTGTACAAATAGTGTCTCTGTTTTGACTGACAGTGGGATGGCTTGTGATCTTTGAGATAAGAAGACAGCAGAGGACTCGAGGCTGCAATTGTCGCCAGCGATGGAGCTCTGCAATTGAACTCGCACAACCTCGTCTCCTCTCGCATTGATCCGAGTATTAATAGCGGGTGTATGGCATGTAGCTCTCTGAATGGGAGAGAACCAGAGAGAGTATGAGGGGGAGGGGGAGCCGAGAGGGACAGTGACTGTAGCGTAGTCGGCTATGTCAGCCTCTGAAACTGCGTGGGTCGTTCAGCTCCCTCACGCCATTGTGGTCGTGAAAAAAGAGACAGAACAAAGGACTCCCCTCGTTACCTTTTGCCTTTAACCGGCTCATTCTGTCTGCCATCATCACATCCTTATGGAATGCTGTTAAAATTAACTACAACAAGGCACACAGCTGGCGTTAACAGAGCAGTCACACAGTCGGTGACAGAGGAATCGAGGAAACTGAGCAACAACAACAACAAACTGTGGCATTTTCTCAAATTTTTGTAATTTTTTGTCCTGATTCCTGCATTCATTGGCTTCATCTTCCAGAGACTGACCACTCGTGAGGTTTCACTCCTTGCTCTGAAGGTTTGGCGCGAACGTCGCTGTGGCTTATTTGTTGAAGGGGTTGCTGTGGATACTGACGGTAGGGAGGCTGCATTAGAGCCAGAGGCAAGAGTGAACGAGCCGCCTGGTGCAGAGAGTGTCGCTATGGAGCAAGAGAGACCGAGCCAGGCTAAGCAAACATGAGATTCACTACAGACTTTCTGTGAACAGTACATCAAGCCAGCTCAAGAGACGGCACTGTCCACCTACACAGCTCCTGCTGCGCTTCTCGTCTCATGCCAGTTTCTTCTTGGATTTTGTACTGGAGTTACTGGAAGTGGACGTTGCAAAGCTTCAGCTCAGCCAGATGTGGTCGCATAGTAGGTCATGTAGGTTCTCATGAGGGTTGGGTGAAGTGGGAGTGGGTCTGGGGGACCCTTCCTTTCTCTGTGATTGCATGAGTAGCGACGCCTGAATGAGAAAAAGCAATGCGAGCAACAGTAAGTAGCAGCCAGATCTTTTGTAAGTAAAATTTTCTTCCATTAGTTTTATGAAATTGAATGCAATGAACACACAGTATTGGTTTGAAATGTAACTTGGGTCGAGAATTCATCCGAGGAGGGGTTTGCTTCATGCAGCTGGGGGTTGACAACCAGTGTAGACGTACACACAATTGTGAAGGGGCTTGACTTAGATTAAATTAGAACTCCTGTGCCCCCCGCTCCTCCCTCAACAGTTTCCCACTGAAACCCTCACCCCCACCGCCACTACGCTTGCTGCTGACGCTGCTTGTGTGGGTGTGTACGAACATATGAGATTGTGTCTGTGTGTGTGTATGTGTGGCAGTCAAAGGGCTTCTTCCTCTATCAGCTGAGCAGATGAATGGGAGCAGTGTCAGAGATGGAGGTGCTGATGATTTCTGTACTTGAAGAGAGCCGTAGCCAAAGCCCTTTTTCAGGGGAGTGTAGATTCTATGACAGTGACTTCCAGAAGAGTGAGGTAAATAGCACCCACACTCAATGCAAGGCCACAAAAGTATAATTATGTGTATTGGATTAGAATTGATTAGATTCGTTTGGAAGGGAGTCTGGTTATGTTAATTATTTCTGGCAATGAGGATGAACAGATTGTTCCGGTAATGTTTTATTTGGCTTTTGTTGAAGGATATTGAGGTTGTCAGAAAAACTGAATTATTTTTTTGTAATGGGTGAACCAGCATTAGTCTGTGCAGTATAACAGTATGTTCCTGTTTTTTTCCGTAGTCTTTATGATCTCCACTAGCCACAAAAACCACATAGTCAAAGATGAATGAGACGGAATTGTTTATCATTTTTGGCATTGTGAAATATTTTTAGACTGTTTTAAATAATCCAGAATTGAGCAGATTAAAGTGTATTTGGTGTGTGCAAATTGAAACGGAATGACAGAAAAAACATGATTATTTATAAATAACTGTCAGTTAATATGCCTAAATATATTTTTGACAAATTAGGGATACATATTCATACTGTATACCATCTACTAACATCTTTTTATGAATGTTTCTGTGTATTGACTGAAATGGCATTTGTGTAAATACATGCAGTAAAGAAACTTGCCGCTCAGCTACTTAGCAAAGCTGCTTGTGGTCCAAGACACAGGCTAAGTAGCCTAACATTAATTTTATAGCCGTCATAATTATTATTTACATAAATCTGTTGAAAGGCCCTCTCAGTTCCCAGTTGTTTGACTAAATAACCACTACTGAGTTAATGCACCGTACATAAGCAAGGCTTGCTCTCAAATGATATTCTTTTCTTGGACCAAAGATTGGCTTACTAAAGATATCAAGGTTTTACCAAATGCATCTTATTTGTCTTTAGGACAATCATTGTCTGAAGTGGACAGTATAGATTCTGTATATTGTGTTTAGCTTTTATGTAAGCTTTCCTCAAGGAATTTGTACAGTTGCTCAGGTCATCATTGAAGGGCTCGGTTATTTAACTAAAATGGTGGTACAACAGACTCGGGTGCATTCATAATTGAGGCTTCTAACATCCAACCTCTTTGGCATCCATCTAAACCTCAATAACAGAGTAATCTTCAGTGTTACGCCAGAGATCAACTCCATCATCCATCGTGTGCTCTGTGTGATTTGGCGAAACCTTTCAAGGACTTGAATTGGAAAAATGTAGGGATAAGATGTACTGTTGCTACATTTATAGGTTTACTTGTGTATCTAGAAACTGCCTTAGTTGTTTTTGGTGTTTTTCAGTTCAGCAGTTGATGAATTTTCTCCTGGTTTCTTTGCAGGTAATCCTGGTGCAGGTAAACCCAGGTGAGGCCTTCACTATTAGACGAGGGGATGGTCAGTTTCAGTATATCACAGGTAAGGACGATATTTGTGTTATATGATCAACCTTTTGTTATAATTTGGGATTTGAATGCATGCCTATAGTTTGTTTTAAAAGATCAGATCATAATTAAATGAAAAATTGTTATACTTGTGCCAGTTAAAAGTGAGGTTCTGATGATTATTCAAAACCAATCAGATTACAGAAATTAAAAATAAATGTCTTATTCCACTTATATAATTCCCTTACTTTTAAAAAAAAATATGTTCAGTGTATATTATAGGGCAATCAACAATTTAGAGTCATAACTTTTTTGCACGCATTATTAGTTACCATTTCCCACACACAATTGAGGTGTGCAAAAAGCTGCAACTAACAATTATTTCAATAATCGGCAAATGTAACAATTATTTGAACCCTTGATTGTCTAAGTGGGCAATTAATGCATTGATTAATCAATCACTTTTAATCGACTATTTAGCAGGTCTTAGTGGTTGTATTAGGCATACACTAGCTAACAGAAAATAAGAACATATGACGCCACCTTTTGAAAATATCTTTAAATGACCTTAACTGAAATACAAGTTAAGATACTGAACAAAAAATATTTGGTATAAAATAAATTAGGCCTACCCTCTCTTGCATGTTTCTTTCAGAAATAAAGAAATAAACTCTCACAAAGCACATTTTACCCTCTGTTCAAATAGTACATTCTGTCTACCCAGCTGCATTACATAAAATCAAAATTCAGCATAAATAGATAAAAATTGAACTTAAATTTGAGCAATTTTGGAGACAGGATTGGGTTTATAAAATGATAAGGAAGTCCCTCAATGCAATGGGGTGGAGCTTTCATAAATGTTACTGTATGCTATTTTGTTTTTTTTAATCTACTTTTTATTGACATCATCGAATATACATTTCTATACAAAGTGTTTCAGATACTGTGCATATACTTCACGTATTAATATTTATCAGAGATCTCAAAATATTTATCTCCAAAAAACAAAACAAAAACCAAACAACACAAATAGAACTATGAACAATTAGGCAGTGATCTTTTTCTGTACAAAATAGTCGTTGATTTGTGAAAACAAAATCAGGCCTATGGCGCTCTACACAACTGACCATTTTGTAAATGCCCGTCCTAAATTCCAACCATGCATTCACTGTTGGGCTCTCCCCTGATAACCATTTTTTGGTAATTGCCTATTTAGCAGGAGGATATTCATTAAATATTTATCTCTCTTCGACCATTCTTGTGGTATATATCCAATATGGTTTTACTCTCTAGGGGCACCTCACATTTAAAAATCTCTTGCATTGCATTGTGTTTCCCTCTCCAGTATGCTTCGACAACACAGCAATCCCAGAAAACATGGTAGTGGTTTGCCTTTTGGTTACTACAGTTTCCATTTAAAGGGGTTGGACTAGCTAATGCTAGCATTGCAAATGATCTATCAACGTGTCCGTGTCTCAGTAATCTGTTTTGACTTGTCTAATGCTGACTTTGGGTTAAAACCCAGTCCAGTTAGACAGCTGACTACATAGACAGTAGGAAGAAAGGCAGCTCAGCCCCGTCTCACTAATCAGTTGAAATGACCCAGTCAAAGGCTGAAAACACTGTATTAACAAAGGAGTGCTCCTTTGTACATTCTACCACAGGGGGATGTTACAAACACGAGGAGGTTCTGCTTCTGCCTCCTTTTGTTAATATGGCTTCAAACAAAACAAATATGAATTGCATTCATTAGATTATTGGTGAAAAAATTACCTTATTGAAATTGGATTTTATAGATGTTGTGTATTAGATTCTACCTGTGTACCATATTCAGTCTTTACCAGTGAGTGGTCATTTTGAATGTAAATGAATGTTTGCCACTTTATTATTATTATTATTTATTATTCTGGATTATTATTGTTAACATTATTTTTTGGCATTTTCTGCTTTATTGTGATAGTTACAGTAGAGTGACAGAATGAAAGGACATTTCTGAGAGAGAGGGGATGACGTGAACCAAAAGACACAGGCTGTAATCAAACCCATGACACTGTTTTATATTTTATGCACTTTTACGGTTGATTCACAGGGGCGCCGTCCTGTATCATTTGTATTGATGTTCTTATTCTCTCACAACGTTCTGTAATTCAGATCGCATCATTGCAGCCTCAACTCTGAATGTCCAAGAAACCCAATAATTTCTGTGTTCCATCACCTGACTCTCCGGTTGTAGTGTGATTTGACATGCTGCTTTTGTTGGGTTGGTATGGTGTGTTGGTAGCAGTCGTGGCAGAAATGCAGTGCTTCAGTGAGATGTGTTGCACATTCTCATTTGTGATGGCAGTGTCATCCTTTTGCTTAATTGTAGGTGATTGCACTGGCAGCAACAATGAATTTTGGATCCAACAAGTTGCTGGGATTGTATGACTGACAGCTATAGTATATGTAGAAGGTAGTGCTGAGATGCCATAATTGTTAATGATTATAATTGATAGTAGTTGCCAAAAGACCATTGATCTTAAGATGATTTGCTTTGTTTATGCCATAGCCCATAGATTTCCAGAGCTCTCAGCCACGTGTTTTTCCCCTTTAACCATTACAATTGACTCAATAAGAAAATTCTAAAGCATGTCAGTGTAATCCCTGTTTGTCAGTAAATGTTAATCGTTGCTGTTTGTGACGCCTGTGAAAAGAGACATTTGACCATGCTTTATTTATGTTTGTGATAATATAGGCGTTGGCAGTAGGCCTTTGGCATCCAAGATTAGATGACAAAGTAGCACATACAGTGACACAATGTGATACTGCATGGGCACAAACCCATGATACGCTTCTTCTTACCCCTGTCTAACCCAGCTCCTACACAAGCCCCCCATTACGACCTGAGTAAATCTTTGTAATGGGAAGTGAGCATACGTGGTCTTTCCATCAGAGGAGAAACAAAGAGGAGCCACATAGATCAGTGTGACTGCTACTAACTAGCCTGTCACAGGGTGCACTCATCTCTCAGTGACGTGAATAGAGGGATGACTCACTGCTTGTGGTGCAAGGAGGGAGGAAGAAGCGTGCAAGTGCGTGCGTGTGTGTGTGTGCGTGTGTGTGTGTGTGTGCGCCTGTACTGTATGTCCGTGTGGTTGTTTGTTTGGTTTGAGCCAAGTTCACTTAAGTGTCTGATGTGCATATGCATGCATTAAGCTTTAACCCAAGTATCTGATTATCTGGACTGTGTGATATAGTTACAAGACACGGATGATGGTTGGTTTATTTATATTTTTCTACATTTGCTCCATCCCACACCAATATGTGTGTTCAGTTATATATTTTTATCAGCTGGATGTGCATAATTGCGTCTTGCATGACAGCCTGCTTAATGGGAGCATGGTGCTGCTAAATGCTCTTTATGAATGTCATTTGCCTTTTTGATAACTGCCAAGGAGGAGGGGCATCTAGTGAGGATTTCACATCTTAACACTTGCCATTGTCTTTATCATTAGGAGAGATCTATTTGCTCGGCTAGCTATCGTTGCTTTAGCTCACCCCCTCAGTGGTCCCTGGGTCCTCAATCGTTAACATCTACATCTAAAGGCTATATGACTAGTGGTAGCTCACCGGGTGAGCATGGTGAAGTCAGCATCTGGATTATTGAGTTGATTAGATCCACCTCTTTATCTGACGTTGTCTGCCAGTGATTCACATCACTTTGGATGATTCAGGCTCTGGGCCATGGCTGAAAGCACTGTCTAGTTCCAGAGGGCTCATTGAGCCTTATAGAGACATGCCTCTCACACAAAAAGCAAGACAGCCATTCTGGCATCATGAAACGGAGCCAAAGAGTCTAAGTGTGCGTGTACATCTACATGTACACTCACATGCATGCCTACACCTGGCTGAGATTCAGTTTACAGCCATATCACCAGTATCCTCTGTCTTTCCAGTCTGTCTGAGTGGAAAGACAGATAGGTTGTCCAGCCAACCCATCTGTCCACTCGTCCCTTATCTCTGCCATAGCTGCGAAGCGCTTCATCTCATTCCTGTTAGTGATGCAGTTACTTCAGGTTGTCATGTCCTTTGAGGGACTGAACAGCCAACGCCTTGCACTGTTCAACGTCCGATCTGTACAGTGAAGGTGCATTCATCATGTGAAACATTTTGTAGAACTGGTAATGGGTTAAAAAAAGAACAACTTTGTAGTTACAAGGGACCTTTCCAAATGGCAAACAAAATGATCGTTTACAATCACTTTAGAATTGATGGCATATTGCATAATAAATTGTCCAAATCAGTGTCATTGGTATGTTCATTCATATTACTCTCAAGCTTCATAGCCTTTCCTTTCTCCTGCAATATTTTAACCATAAATACCTACTTCAGTACTGTCATCTTATTTGCTTGTTTGCAGAAAAAGTGCACTAAAAGTATCCCGAATCATTGTTGTGTTCGTTGTGTTAGGCTTGCAAATTAAGAAGTGATTTTTTTTTTGTTTTCACAGTGGTATCTCCTGTCAGTAGTGTAACAAAAAAATAAAAAATAACACTACCGTCCTCAAGAAAAACATCAAAGCATTTTATATGTTTTTACCATCTTTATTCAAAGCTTTCATATTGAATATCTGTTGTAGATGTTGGAAATACGCATTACTCACTGGGTTCACAATGGTGGCACAGGTATTGTGACTGCTGCCAAGTCCATCATTTAGCCAGTGACTATTAGTACATGTCATATGAAACATTGACTCACATGATCACACTTATTGATATGAGAGCCATGTACAGGAATATGGCACACTTGTGTGTTTTCTCAACCCCAGTACTCTCTCACACACATAACTCAACACATTTGGTTCACATAATTGCGCTGCAAACGTCAAGCACATTAACGCGTAACGCATTGTTCTTCTACTCGCCACCTCACCCATCAAGTTACAAGGACATCTACACAAACACATGCATACAGACATGGTTCATACACAGCTACTGCAGTGAGTGACTCTTTGAGGGAGCTTCTGACTCATTCTCCTATCGATGCGTTGATACCAATAGGGAGGGAGAAAGGGTGAGGGGGTGTTAGAAAAAACAGTTTTGTTTTTGTTTGTTTTTTTTTAGTTTTGTGATGTCCAGAGGGGTCTGATGCTCTTTCCTCTTAGATACATTTTATTTGACATTAGCATCACTAAATTTTTTTTTTGTTATAGAATGAAATCTTGATTTCAGGGTAGAATCACCATATTCAGAAGAGAGCCAAACAATTCTTAACTTAAAAAGATATATCCATAGAATATGGGCGTGGCTCTGCTGTCTTTTCATTTGCCCGTCAAAGGGCTGAGAGCAGCTGCAGCCAAATGATATTCCCGTACTAATCACACGCATGAAGGTTACTGATGCCCTCTTCTCTCACTCCTGCAAGCGTCATGCCAGAGGAGTTACAGGAAACCTTTTATCTCACTCCCCTTATCTATCCAGAACAGTCAGTACAGTTAACAAGCGCTCAATGCTCATTTGAGTATTTGTCCATACAAATGTGATTAGAATGCCTGTTCTTTATTCTGATTGGTTGAAACATAGTCTAAAAATTTCAATTACACTGACGACCAACTGACATTAACCAGTACACATACAACAGAATTACTCTTTGACAGCTGGTCTGAAATGACCGAGGAAGGGAGCTCTGTAAGATATAAAGATGTCACGTTTCATTGTCGGTTGTAACTTTTATCTAGTCAGATCATAAAAGACTTTGCTCTCATCAGTGTTTGTGTTTTCAGTAGATTGGCTGAATTAGCCCACAGTGCAATAATGTGTGTTGTGAGTGTGCTATTCATGCTCAAAACTTGTATGTAACAAATAATGAAATATTTCTCAGACTTTATTTACCAATGTTCGTAGCCTTTAGGTCATTTGGATATACTTAAAGGTAGGTCTGTAAATACTTATTATATTCAGGATGGTCAGGTTGGAAATTTCACACTCAGATTGTCTCATGTTTGGTAGATACTGCCAAGTTAAGTGGTCTCCTCAGATTTGTCGATGAAGTCACTTCCATTTGGAGATTGGTAGCACATCGGAATACGACATTCGTATTCTGCTTGATGGAAAGGCTCCTGTATTGTTTACGGTATCTAATAAAGAAAAAAACTGACCCCCAGCTGTGAGGTTGGCATGCAAGCATTTGCACATCAGAGGTCCATTGAGGTCCATTTTTCATCAATACACAATGTGCTGTGTAATCTAAGTATGACGTGAGTCCTTATTGAGGAAATGCACTTAGAGGTAGCATGCTCTGATTCTCTGAAGACATTTACATACCTAATTAAATCAATTTACAATTGCACAGTATAGGTTGTTGTTACTCTGTTACTCAGCATATGTAAATTTATGTGACATTGGACACGTGCAGGAGTTAAATAGATGGATAGATGGATGGATGGATCGATACTTTATCTACCTAGTATGACAGTATGTCCCATTGCTGTTGGATTAACAAGTTATAGACAACCAGCCTTGCTTGACTCTGGCAGATGCATCCATGGCTCCATAATCTGCTAATGGAATGTTACACATATCACAAATTACTACCCTCTTAATTGATGCTGGATCTTTTTTGCTTGCCAGGAATGGGGGAAAGAACCATTTATCATAGTGCCAACCTTAAAAAAAGGCTAGGGTTTTAACTTTCAGTTGCTATCCAATTTTCAATTGCCTTGGTCTTTTCTTGGTAGTGAAGTGCTTTGCCCCTTCCCTAGGCTCTACTCTGATTGTTGCTAACCCCTGTCTGCTCATTTTTGTACTGGGCAGTATGACCCAAAAATACAGTTTCACTGTATACACTGTATATCAAAAAAATAAAAAAATGGTGTCTAGGTCACCAAATGAGCTAGAACTGATCCAACCAAACTACTTCATGTCCCATTCATGTGTGTATTAGGTAACAAAACACACCAAATTATGAGATTATAACATGAAAAATAGTGTCATTCACACACACGCCACTTAAAACATGCACAAGCAGATTGTGCATTCACACATCTATTAGCTCGGTCAGGCATACACACAATGTCTTTTTATGGTGTGCATGTTTTTTAGTGTGCGTGTGCTTTCCTTGGTGTGTGTGTGAGTGGATGGAATCACACTATTTTTCCGAGTTTTCTTTTGTCACTAATTTGCGCCTTTATGATCACGTAGATATTTCTTTTTTATCTATAGTGGCTCTAATATGCCATCATAGTTTTTCATGTAAGAAAACACTGAACATTATCGTTGTGAGGACTCCGTGATGCTCGGAATGAGAATCCGCTCATGATCAATGAGTGGACGAGCAGACTGTGCACTGTGTTATTATTATTGATGAAGTGTCTATCCGTGGTTTATACCGCTATCTACCATCTGGTTGTTTTTAAATGTACATTTTTCATTTACAGTGCCAAGCAACATTTTTTCATCTCTTTCTGTCAGTTTTACATATA
>OMNV01029695.1:6827-17923 GCA_900303265.1 Brotula barbata | reverse complement strand
ACCTGCCTGCCTTCATCCCACACCCAGCCATGATGCCCCCACCACCCCACCTGTACACGGGCATGGCAGGAGGTGTGGGTGACATGAGCTCTCAGTACATCTCCCAGTACCATCCAGCTCATATCTATTCAGAGCAGGGTGAGTTACATCCTGTGTTGTCATGTGAAAGTGATGCTCTGGAAATTTTACAAGAGGGAAATTCTGTCAAAACTCGTTCAGTGAGATTTTTGTTTAATCAGTAAGTTAAATACATCCTTGTAATGGGCCCTTTCAAAACCCCATGCCATTTTGTTAACAATGTAATGCTAGAAGTTGTGCACGCAACAGTAAAAGCTAAACATCCTGTGGTTTCCCAAATAGAATTGTGTTATTATGCTATCATGACATGTTGATGTTTTTCTTACTTCTCTCTAACTCCCTAAACATACTGTATATCCTTGCCACATTCTCTCAGCCACTTCACGTTATGGGGGGTGACATTGCGCAGCGAACTGATGTGAGAAAGCAGTGCGAAGCTAATGCAGGATGGTAATCGCTTTAGTTGAAAATATCACTGCATCATTCCATCTTGGTAATGCTACAAAAAATTAACACTAATTACCCACTGTATTTTGCCAGGTCTTGTGATAATACTAGTACCGTGTGTATAAGCATCCCAGTGATTTGGGGTGTTTTATTGGGTTTTTTTGCAAGGTCTTTTGTTTTCTTCTTGTCTTTTTCTGCCGCTTTGTCGGCTGTGACGTATGTAGACTACAGTGCGAAGTATCAATAAATGTCTTGACAGCATTTCGGTGCAAATAACAGAGCATCATCTCGCTAAATGGATTGCATTTCTATAGCAATATTTGCCTCACATTCACCCATTCATACACACACTCGCACAGCAGCAGCCAAGGTAACCATGCAAGGTAACGACATGCTTCTAGGGAGCAATTTGCACTAAGGGTCTTGCTCAGGGAGCAAGACATTAAGGAGCAGGGGATCGAACCGGCAACCCTTCGATCACCAGGTGATCACCCTTACCCCTTAAACCACGGCGCCTCACAGCATTGAGACTCATTCACAGAAAGAGCAAACTCTAATCCATCAGAAGACCAAAATTTCAATAGATGATGAGGTGGATCGAGGAGGTCTGGGTGTTTTTATTTGTACGCCTGTGAAACGATCCAAATATAAAGTCCAAATAAATAAAATTCTAGCTTACGTCGCTCCTTCTCTTCGTTGACTCTTTAGAAATGCTTCAGGAAGCTGACAGCTCTTAACTTAAATTAATTTTTTTGTTAGATTGTTATGCAGTACCTTGATATGGATAAATGTACTGCATTTAAAAGCGCTGTACAATGTTTGCCTCACCTTCACCCATTCATACACCGACAGCCGAGGTAACCATGCAAGGCCCACTTGCTTGTCAGGAGCAATTCAGGGTTAGGTTCTTGCTCAGGGACCTTCGACATGGATGGGCGGGTGGGATCGAACCGGCAACCCTTCGATCACTAGGCGACCCTTGATATCATATCCAGGGGATAATGTCCGTGAATTTCGAGAAAAATAGACATTGTTTATCCTGGATGAATGTGCCACATGAAACACAGACACGGGGGGTGGGGTAATTTCAAAATCACATGAGAAATAAGGCTTAAGATGATGTTTATTTGTTTTCAGCTCAGGCCTTACTCAAACTGGGTCTTGTATGTTGATAATGCTAACTAACTTTCTATTTACGTCCTGCCCTTGACAACATGTGGGAAAAAACGGATAATATTTTGGAGAGGATTATGTGGCTGCCAGGAAGATTTTTTTCCATACTTTTGTTTGCTATTTGTCTCTGTTTAACTGCAATTGTTGTTTTTTGTGTTTTTTTTTCAGTCTCCACAGATTCTCACACTCAACACGGACGCCCACCATTTGTTCACAGAGATGAAAGAACTAGCAAAACATACGAGCGTTTGCAGAAGAAGCTGAAGGACCGTCAGGGTGTCGGGGGAGGTGGTCAGGTGAAGGACAGCCCTCCGCCTTCGCCTCAGAAGACCTGTAGCAACCCCCCCACACAGGACATTCACAACGGTGTTGGAGGGAAAGGGCTTGAGGTGGAGCAGGGGCAGCCCAGCAACACAGTGGCTGGCCCTGACAAGCAGACAAGCAGGGGAAAAAACGGAGAGTCAGGAGGTAAGGAGGTTAAAGGGCAGAGGTTGTCGAGCTTAACAACTGGGCTGAAACTCAGTGTCCTCCGGATGTTGGGAGTGTGTTGTGTTAAGGAGCTGAGAATGGTGCCTCATTAGTGGAGCAGCTGGTGGCAGTGAGGGATCTGCGACACAGCCAACATTATTCTTGATTATATGAACCCTGACTGCTCATTAATCATGGTGTTTAACATTGTTGCATAGTGACACCATTGCAGAATTAAGGAATTTCTGGCAGAAAATAATAACCATAAGCAAGCTACTTTTCCTTCAGCTGCATGACTTCTCCAATTATGACTTTTTGCAACACCAAGAGTTGATCTAAATTTATTCAAGTGAACGATGGGTTTGTGAACCTGCAGGCAGCTTTGGGAAATTTGGGAAATTAAGCCATATTTACATGGGATAAGTACTAGTTGGGGACCTCTTGTGATTTAGAAATTACCCCCTACGTCTCTGTTTCGTTCAGCATAGTCGCAGAGGATAGTCGATATGTGTATATTACTCAAATTTACGGACATCATCCCCCAGATATGATGTAAAGGTACGGATGTTAGCGAGAAAGGTGAATGAGAGGAAAAAAACTTTATTTTCTGATGGATCTGATTTCTTGATGTTAGCCTCCGTAATTCACAACTGGCAAAGAGGTGGAAAATAAACGTGCTGAAAATCCCCCAAAAAACACCCCAGATCACTAGTTTTGTCACATGACCTCTGTTTTTGGGGAAATATGGTAGGTAATTTGTGGTTGAAGTTTAACCTGACAAATCACCCACATGGCAGATTTACACAGGACAAAGATCACAGACGACGTCTGCAATCATTACAAATTACCAGAGGTCCCTAGATAATGCTAGTCCTGGGCGAATAGAGCTATGGTCTGTTCATTTTGGAAATGTCAGGAATGTGATCCATCCCTCATTTAGACTTTGAATTGTGCAGCAGTTTTTGTACTTTCTGAGTCAGAATGATGGATATTCAAAATGTGAGGCAAACTCTCATATGATTTAATTATGATAGATTATTTGGCACTGACAGCAAATATGTTTTCGGAGCAATAGTTGAAACATCTGTTATATACAGAAAGGAGAGTATTTAACTATTTCACACAAAACAGCTGGCTGTGAACACATCAGGAGTACTTGTTTAGATTGGCACTAAAGCAGAAACATTTATTTCTGAACAGTAACTTTTTTAATTTTTAAAAGAATCTATCCTTGCTTGTATTTCTCCCTTTAGAGCTGGATGAAGAGGCTCTGGCCCTACAAGCGCTGTTGAGTACGATCAGCAAGCCATTGGTTAGTATTCAATGCTGATATCGTCTGATAATAATGGTTATGCTCTTTATTTATTGCATGTTGCACATTATTTTATACGACTACGCCAGCACTGTGTTCCTTGTGTCAATCTCATAAGGATGCAAATGTGTTGTGTTGCATCATTAAACACTCCATTAGCATCCATGATGAATTCTTGCTGACATCTATTTAATGTTGTTAGACCTGCTGACTAGCATCCATGTGGGGATTTCTATTCCCAAATGTGCCACAAAACATCTATCTGGTAGTCATTACACGGTGTAAGATGGGCATTAGATGAAATAACTCATTTGTAATTCAGCTTTACCTGGTTCTATAACACTGCTATCATACTGGGCTTTAAAGCCCATTATGGTAGTAAAATGTATAGTTTTGGGATTTTGCTTTGCTTACAGCGGCATTTAGAAAACATGTCTGTTGATAGAATATGTCAAAGTTTCTAATAAAGGTCAGGGGTAGGAGGTGACAGACACGTGACCTGATTTCTTCCACATATGAATACCTTCTACAGCAGAGATCTGGCTATTTTTAAACATCCCCAGAAAACAGAATTAAATGTCCAAGAGTTGTATTGAACATAGTCCATCAGCTTGAATATGATCAAGTAAGAAATAAACAGCTGTTAATAATCAAGTCTGACACCCTATTTTGTGTCATGACAGAAAATCTTGTATACTATAGTGGGTCTGATGGTGGAATGCAGACTTTGTAGTTACCCATGACAACCTGCATATAACTTAGGTAACAGACATCCAGGCCAGAGGGGCAGTAGTGAGCTGGAGTCCACCCACCAGGCCCGAGAGTGATAACAACAGTTCAGAAGGTGACTGCAGCCCCCCAGAGCCTCTCAGTTATGAGGTCTCCATCTCATTTAGTGGCAGAGATGAGAAGTACAAGAGCATGTACTGGTAAGTATCAGCACTGGACGTCAGAATGATATACAGTTCATATGATAAGAGATGTCAAATAGCCACACAATTAAAATAACACAAATGATTGTTTTGTGTCTATCCTGCAGTGGTGAAGAACTAAGTGCAACTATAGACGACCTTCGACCAGCAACGGATTATCAAGTGAGGTGAGCATATCAACACTTCTGCTGTGATCTTCACTACAAAATAGTAAAGAAGTATTCTGTAATCACTGTGTTCTCCTTTGCTTTAGGGTCCAGGCCATATGTAAATGTTTACAGGGAAATCCATCAGAGGCTGTAAGCTTCACCACTCTAAACTGTGAGCCAGATCCCCCAAATGCTCTCAGGAAGGCCAGTGGCACCAAGAACTCACTCGTACTCCAGTGGAAGGTAAGAAAAGTAGGCAGACTGGTGAAATAGGGGTATAATCTGAATTATGACATTAGAAAGAAAATGTAGGATTTTTTTTAGAAACATGCACTTAATTATACCTTGCTGTATTCATACAAAGTGTTTCCAGCAGCTATTTGTCCTCAAAAGTATCATTAACTTAGGCGAAGCAGGTGTGAACATAATGTCACCCTTTAATAATCCCCAAAGAGCCCAGGAAAGCAAGGGAGTGTCTTTCAGAATCTTATCTCAACTCACTCAACAAGTATTCCTTAGATCCCCTTCAGCAAGACACTTAACCCGCTGTAGACACACTAAAGCTGCTAAGTTCCCAGGTGAGAGTGACTGTAAATGCCTGAAGATTTTGTGAGGCACTTCAAGAAACCCGTACGTGCCCGCCAAATCTTCTCAGCATTGAGAGCCTACAAAAAGTGTGCATGCATCCGATTTACGATCAGTAGTGTTGAAGATTGTTTTCTCTCTGCCAAACACATTTTTTGAAAAACTATTTATTTGTCACTAAGAAATCCTGTGTGTCAACAGGCTCCATGTGACAACGGTTCCAAAATCCAAAACTACATTCTTCAGTGGGATGAGGTACTTTGATTTCACTTAGAAGGAATATTGAATAGTTTTCATCACTGTACAGTATTACCTGACATATAAGATGTACTAATGCTAAAATTGAATGTGTGTTCCCTGAAGGGCAAAGGCACCGGGTTGTTTGAACAGTGCTACTACGGCTCTCAGAAGCAGTATCGAGTGACCAAGCTTTCTCCAGCCTCTAGATACTCCTTCCGCCTAGCAGCCAAAAATGACATGGGTGTAAGGTACGTGCCTAAGGTTTCTATCTTATTTCCTGGATAACACCCTCCCTGTTGTCCATATTTATGTATCTGTTTCTTCCATTCACTGTCTCCATCTGTTTGTGCATCTTTGTCTCTCCTGTCTCTTCCTCCCATTCTTTCCCGTTCTTCATCTTTCTATGATCCAGCGAGTTCAGTGAAGTTGTGGACCTGTTCACCTCATGCAGTGTGCCATTGCCACCCCTCCCTCCAGAGCTGGTGAAGGCGGGGGTGACCTGGCTGTGTCTGCAGTGGCAGAGGCCCACAGGCTCTCCAAAGGAGGATGACATCTTCTATGTTTTGGAGATGGAGGAAGAGGGCTCAGTATGTCTATGCAGCATCATTCTTTAATGCTCTATTTACATACATTACAGAGGAAGTAGAGAGTGTTCAATTTAAAATGCCAGATCTGAAATATGATATGTCACCCTTTTCATTCAAGTGTTGTATTCTCCCTAAAGAAAGGCAAAGGTTTTTTTATAATAAAGGAATAATCCATCTGTTGAAAGGCACAAATGGAATAGAAGTATGTCCCACAAGAAGTTGATTTTACATTTGAACAGAGATTGGACAACGTCAGTCTCTTAGCTTCTGTTATACTTGAACACTCTGCCCTGAAATTTAGTTAATGTGTAAAAACATTTTTTACCTTTGTCTGCCGTGCCTCAAGCAGACGTCAAGCAGATTTGAAGATGCCCTGTAGCTGTTTCTCCCCTACAGTATACTTTGTTTTCTGTGCTGCAATGCTTGTCTAGTAAGACACTGCTCACCTGGTTGTTTTCTCTCTCCCTTTGTCATTTGTCTTCATCTCAGGGATATGGCTTCCAGCCAAGTTACGACGGCGAAGAGCTCTGCTGCACAGTCAGGAACCTCCACAGGAGTACCAAGTACAAGTTTCGGGTAAGAGGTCCCTATAATGTGTGCAGGCAAAGCAGATCTGTCGATCCACAAGTTTAATTTGAGCTGTAAGCGAATTTCTGTGCAGTGGGGACGGTTTCCAGGCAGGCAGGCTGTTCGAGGCCCGCAGTGGCCCTATGACTCATCTGTTTGCAGGATTGAGCCAACGGAGTGGTGGACAACTCACAGCTTAAACAGGACAACTCGTCTTTTTTTCACATGACCCCAGGGAGAAGCCAGTCAAGCAATGCATTTTGAGATATAATCTGGTGTGAAGTGTGATTTTAAAAAGCATTAAATTTGGCTTAGGGAAAGCTGCAAATTTGCAGTGCAATTAGTGTGTAGTCAGTACGTTTACATACGCTCAGAAAAGAAGAAGAAAGAAAGAAAGAAGGGTACTTTATTGATCCCCGTAGGGAAAAGAATTCTCTGCACTTTAACCCATCCTCAATGAGGAGCAGTGGGCAGCCAACACATGCACATGCAAACACACACACAGACAGCAGAGCCGCCTGGGGACCAACTCCAGATCTTCTACCTTGCCTTGGTCAGGGGCAACGGCAGGAGTAATTAGCCAAACGTCCATGTTTTTGTGGGTGGGGGAAACCGGAGCACCCGGAGGAAAACCACGCAGACACGGGAAGAACATGCAAACTCCACACAGAAAGGTGCGGATGTCGACCCAGGTATTCGAACCCACAAAAAAAATATACCAAAACTGAATTCCATATAAAACAGGGCACTTCCTTAACTTTTACATTGTGCTACATTTGCAAATGAGGTTTCCAAGCATCGACTTGTCAATATTCTAACTTTTGGCGCTGCACTCTGTAGTTCTGCGGAAAGCTCTGCTGCGCCCATCACTTTGTTCAGGGCAAAGCCATCGAGATGAATGGGTTTCAGAGCACGGCGCTAAAAGGACCTTTTATGTTACCAGTCTGGACTGCACCCAAGAAATTTTTGCACAGGCAACACAAATGAGGAAACAGCTGTGATTGGTCAGGGCCACTCCCTGACCAATCACAGCTGTTTTAGGGAGCACTTGATTTACTTTGAAGCTATGGGTGGAGGCGGAGCATGCATTTTTAACATTAATATTTCTCGATCATGACATACGTCCAATGAAGATGCTCACAGTCTGGTAGTTGCTTACACGCTGCAGGCATACTTCCATTTTAAATCACAAAGGTCTATCTATGACGTTTAGCGAAAACTGAGTTATTGTTATAATCGCAGTATAATTGAAGTCTGAAAGTGCATGTAAACAAACAACAATATGAATTAACACCACCTGACAATTCTCCCACCAGACCCACTTATGCTGAATACTTGTGGGCACTTTGGATAAAAGTAGACACTAAATTCCATTTTAGCTTCCAAACATGGTAATGGAATAGGGGCAAATTGCATGACAGGTAAATTTGTCTTTGCCAGCTCCCCATTCGGCAGCTCACCAGAACTTTAAAGCTGTAAAAGCGGTTGGTGAATCTTGAAATTCATTAGTCACTTTGGCTGGTGCTGACAATTCGCTGCTTACACAGGTTATGTGGTTTGTAAGGATGGGACACTTGGGAGTGTACATACCAGGAAGGAATATTCCTTCCTGTTACTGGAAACCATCGAGTGTACGTATCAGGAAGGAATATTCATAAACTGATGCACTGTATTTGTTTTTGCCCAAGAGCAGGTCTTGCAAAAGAGCAAACGCCTACATTCATTGTGTTATTTGATGTTACCAATGCCTGTACTTGAGAAAAAAAATGCCAGATAAAAGTACTCAACGTGCAACATCTCTGTGTATTCTACAGATGTAAGACAAATTAATCCAATGCCTTCTCACAACACTGAAGTCTAGGAAATTATTATGGAATTCCACTCTTTTCTTGTAAGATTTGAATTAATCCCTCATTGATTTAACTCATCTGCTTATTTTCATTGGTCACTACATAATCCATACTTTGTCCTAAATTCAAGAGGTGACTGTGGGACTCAAAAACATTTTCTCCCTCCACAGATGGCACATTTGTGCCAGTGGAAACCGATGAATTCAGAATGATTTGTTTACTTCAATGTTTTTGGGACTTGTGTGATTTAACAAGTTGGTCATGGTAATTTGAGAAATTAAACTGTTATCCATTGAAGCTGGGAGCTGCAACTGTTTGAAGTGACTCACAATTTAATAACTTTGTTTCTCCTGCAGCAAGCCACAAAAGCATGTGTGCTTGTTGTTTCGGTCTCACCGGGTTTTTAAGACACGCAATCGCCATATTGCATAATCATCATAGAAACATTAGCTCTCCATGTGTAATAGAAGAAAACGACAACCAGATTATCATTATAAATGGTTCCCTCAACCTGCTATTGTTTTACCTAGACAGACCTGGCTCATTTTAAAGCCTCCTCCATGTGCCCAAATTATAGAAATGTTGATTAGTCGTTTCCACCCATCCTTTCCCACAGTGTGATTGGAGGCTCGCTGCTGTGCAGGTTTGTTTTGTATGTGGATGAGGTCAGCAGGCAGCAGACATACATGTTGTCATACTGAAATGCAAATGACTCTGAAGTGCATTTCCCTCAAATAGTTCTAAAATGTACGGGAAGATTCAAGGACCCGAGCCTTTTTGATATACAAATGCTCTAATCTCAGGTGCTGCTTGCTGCTGAAGATTTCTCCTTTCTCTTTCTCTCAGATCTTTTTTATTACCTTTCTCTAGTAGTCGCCTGTTGTCTGGAAACGTGATAATCTTTTTACACGTGCTTCTATTTAATACCTTTGCAAACAATAGCTCATATATAGTGCGTAAATTGGCCTCACACCCACAAAGGGAAAAATTTACGTTGCCTTCCATTGACTTGTATCATATGACGATTACCCTTATCTTTTCAGTCTGCTAAGAGCACTGAAAGGTCAAAAAGTGTGTAAAAGTTGGAAAAAAAAGTTTAGTATGAAAGCCTGAACCACAAAATGGAGCCTCAAAGTGGATCTGAGACAGAGCACTGGGCGTAAATTTGACTTGAATCATTATTATTATTTGTTTATACCTGCACCACACATCAACATTTTGACATTCCTGAGCCCCAAAAGACGAGGAGGCATCGTCCCGCAATACAAGTGAATGGAAGAAGATACAATGTTTTTTCGTTCAGTGGGCGTAGAATGCGATGTGATACTGACAATTCTTGTTCTGACAGAAGACACAGTAATCCTCACAGCCTGTATCTGTGCACCCCCTTCAGGTGGCGGCGTACAACACGGAAGGGAAGAGTAACCCTAGCCAGGTGGTGGAATTCATCACCTGCCCAGACAGGCCGAGCAGTCCCTGCAGGCCCGTCATCAGAGGACGCGTCCTGCCCAACAGCTTCAAGATGGCCTGGGGTGAGAATTTGCTCCCAGCTGCCCGCTTCCTGTAACACATTTTTTTATATATCTAGTACAGGGGTAGGGAACATTTTTAATGTCCATACCAGTTAAAATAGATACAGCCCTTCTGCTTCCACTCAGTGTGTTATTACAATGCGTTACAGGTGCAACACATAGCGGCTAAAACTTCTAGAATGTTTTTAGAGGTTAACAAGTGATGTGTAGACGTTGTGATGTGTAAACGTTTTTCCAGCGGACAATTCCCAGGCTTTCACGTTCTAGTGAAGCTGTATTTGTGTGATAGTTTGACATTTACTAAATATGTTTTTATTGCATCACACACACTGTTATCTCGAGGCACTCGTGAAGATCTGGACTTGAAGGAGTCAATGTAGTGCGATAGCTATGCTTTGGTTATGTTGTCATTGTTTTGTGATTTAGAACCTCCAAAAGACAACGGTGGGGCGGAAGTTACAAAATACATCGTGGAACTTTCTGAAGGCTTGAGCGGTATGTTAAAAATGGTTCTCACAATGAAATTCCATGTCAGTATATTTCTTATCTTATCTGATTTTTAATTTGACTTATTTTATCGTACCTAGGCATGTCTTGGGAGCTGGTGTACACGGGACCAGCTATGGAGCACATGTGTGAAGGCTTGAAGCCAGGCTGTTCCTACCAAACCCGAGTTTACTGCATGAGCGAGGGGGGGCAGAGCCCAGTGAGTCATTCTCCTCCAGTGCACGTGGACACACACTTGTGAACAAGGACTATATTCTGCTGCATGATTTTTACCTATTATAATTTCATTAGATTATTTGATTATTGGCAGAAAAGGCACCAACATACAATTACACCTATTTTATGTAGCTGGTATTGAAATCAAATAACGAACCTCTCTGCGCTCACAGTTCAACATTTCAGAGCCAGCACATGCAAACCTGTTTTTGTTTGTTCTATCATGCTCACAGTTCTCAGCATTGCACTTTGATTCAGTCTTTTTTTTGCCGCGTGTCATACTGCATCTGATGGTTGATATGATAAATAATTTCCCCTGAATCATTCTAAATTTCTGCTGTTCATGAAGAGTTGTAATGTGAAATTGTTATTCCGCCACCCTCCTATGTTCTGGTGTGTGTGTGTCTGTGTGTGGTTTGTGTGTGTGGGGGGGGGGGGGGGGGGGTTGTTCAG
>OMNV01029694.1:0-10107 GCA_900303265.1 Brotula barbata | reverse complement strand
GGGACTCCATCCGCCATAAAACACTCGATTGATTATTTCTGAGCCCGTCGTTAGAGGGCCTTCAGGTCTCGGTTAGAAAGCATCGGCCGATCGTCATTATGTTTTTACACAATAACTCATCCGGTTCCACGAGAAGAACCGAATACCCAGCATGCATCAGCGCGCAGACATAAACAGACTCCTCTTCCTCGTCCCATCGGCGGCGGACCGGGCTCGCTCGTTTCTGAGCTTCGTTTTTTTTTTTTTTAATGAACGCATAAAAGTCTTGGATCCTGTTTGGATTCTATAAAAACGTCACTTTTCTTTCCTTTTAAAAGCGGAGAGAGGAGGAAACGCGTCACGCATAGCGTTCTCCCTGACTCACTCCGAATTCACAACCATAAATCAGCCGCTGCTTCGCAGATAATAAAAGTAAAATATGCTGCTGGAGGTGTAATTCTCATTACTTTCACATCAATTTACAGCAAGCACAAACCACCGGCTTTAACCCCTTCAACCCTGGGGGAGGAATTCGTCATTTGGGAGGTGTTTGGGGGTGATTCCAAGGATTTTGGATGCATTTCATGAGCCTTTTCACATTAGTAACCCCTTAAAAGTGGAGTCGAAAAAAAATCCCCCAATCCATCACAGCTCCGTTCCAATAATTTGACTTTCCACCTGTTCTGTATTTCACGCTATAAACTTTAACCTGTTTGTCAAAAAAACACCATAACGTAAGGTATTTATAAGGTATTTTACATTTCCCTTAAAAGTCTCTTTGTTCTAAACTTCCCAGAATGCATCCCGATACCTTAGAAACCTTTTGGTGTTTCGCTACAATTCAAGGGAAAAAAAGAAGCCAAAACTCATCATCACCTTACGGCGAGAAGGTCGTGGGTTCAAATCCGCCGGGACTGAGCTCCGGCGCTCCGATGAGGACGAGGATCTTCATCCTTTGGTATCAATAAAAATGACAGATTTTCATTTGAACGTTGGTGTTGCTGACTTCACTTCATCACCTCACCGAGGCGTTAAATGTTGCCTGGGCTCACGTCCACAGAAAGTCATGGAAAAATCATTTCTGGAAGTTTGGGAAACTTCCAGAACTTTAAGGCCGCAAATTTTTCCCAATAAGTCTTTGGCTGATTTGTATTTTCTTTCTTTGATAGCTTTATTAACGTCAGTGAATGTTTGCGGTTTTATTTTTGCCAGTTTATGAATCAAAGGGAACAAATCTGCAATGTTTCCAATTTCCTGGATCGTGATGATGACGAAGATGATGATGATGATGATCGTTCCCAGTCGGTTTGAAACACGGACGAGTAATCAGAAAATTATTTACTATAAATTCTGCTGCTGTTTGTAAATCATTTTATGACACCGAGCCAGGAGATGAGGTGTTCACACACACACACACACATACACGTGGCGGTTTGTTTTGTTTGCAGCTCTGTAACAGATTTAATGAAACTTGAAAACTTATTTAAAAAGATAAACTTTTTAAACTTAGACTTAGACTAAACTTAAACTTTTTCTCAGCCTTGGAGGAGGTTTGTGCCCCTTTTGGTGCCCTCTTTATGTTTTTAATTTTTTTTTTAATGTTATATAATAATTTACCACCCTTGCTGCGCCGGTTAATATTTATTTGTTATTTACTTGATTGTTTGTTCTGAGTACATTAATGAATTTTTGCCAATATCCTCTTAAACTTTTATTTTGAAAAGCCAATTGTTTTCAAACACACCAAATATATCAGGATGCATTCCGGTTAAATCTGTATGAAATGATACCAAACACATCTGGATATAAAAATATTTTAAATGAAATCAAAAATGTCAGTTTAAAAAAGTACAATTTACTGCAATGGATTTTGTGATGTTTTTTAATCATAACTCCTGAAGATTTTTAAAATGTTTTTTTTATTTTTTTTATGTGATATAGTCGGTTATTAATGGGTTAGAAATGTATCCATGAACGTTATCCAAAGTCCTGTAAATAACCCTGAAATGTTTTCCTCCGTGTAATCAATGATTCATTTCCTGTAAAGCGAGCACAGCTGCAGGCCACACAAAGTCGAGCACAACGTCGTTATTTTAACGTCCAAACTGGACAAAAGAGCAAACATCTCGCGTTCATGTTCATGTTATCATAAAGCTGTAATTACACCATTAAAACACGGCCGTAATGGTTGCAGGTTGAAGCCAAATCCAAAATTTGAACCCATTTTGTCCTGAAGTGGATCACTTTTATAAAATAACGACGTCCTCTGATTGCTCTGAAATGATTTGCCTCCATAACGATGATTGAAGAGAAATGTTGTTAAATATCAGTGTGGACGTCGGGAAAATGGGACATAAAACCTTCCAGTTACACACACACACACACACACACACACACACACACACACACACTGACTCTGGATCATGCTAACCTGGATGCATACGGTTTGTTTGAATGTTTGTTAGTTAGCTAGTTTGTTTGTTGTTAGCTTGTTTATTTTGTTAGTTTTGGTTGGTTTCTTAGTTAGTGAGTTAGCTAGTTAGTTTGTTGGCTAGTTTGTTTAGTCAGTTTGACTGTTTGTTTTAGTCAGTTTGTTTCTTAGCTAGCTTGTTTAGTTAATTTGTTTGTCTGTTTGTTTTATTTATTTAGTTTGTTTGTTAGCCAGCCTGTTTAGTTAATTAGTTTGTCTGTTTGTTTTATTCATTTAGATCGTTAGCTAGTTTGTCTGTTTCTTTTAGTCAGTTTGTTTGTTAGCTAGTTTGTTTAGTTAATTAGTTTGTCTGTTTGTTTTATTCATTTAGATCGTTAGCTAGTTTGTCTGTTTCTTTTAGTCAGTTTGTTTGTTAGCTAGTTTGTTTAGTTAATTAGTTTGTCTGTTTGTTTTATTTATTTAGTTGTTTGTTAGCTAGTTTGTTTAGTTAGTTTGTCTGTAAACAAACTAGCTAATGAACAAAAAACTAAATTGTTAGCTAGTTTGCTCAGTTAGTTAGTTTATTTGTTTGTTTTAGTTTGTGTGTTTGTTTGTGTCTTTGTGTGTTTGTTTGTGTCTTTGTGCGTTTGTTTGTGATGCTCCTCGTCCGGACTGATCCGTGTGCGCTCCAGTATCTGCGGTATGGTTGGAGTTTCCTCCCGCTGACTGTGACGGATGCACCCTGAGTTCTGACTGTCAGGCTGCCAGACGGATCGCCGTTTTATGATGAAGAGGGCAGTGTTCTTATCAATCTGCTCATTTCTCAGAGCGGCTCTGGAGACAAAGTCCACATCCTCCCCTATTGTGTGATAGGAGGAGGATTATTTTTGCTCCAGACGTGCTCGTGTTATTCCAGAGGGCCTCGCGGTGGAGGAAGAAACACGGCAGGCCTCTGTTTGGAAATCTGGTCCAGGACGCCGCAGACACACACCCACAACCACCCTGACCTTCATCACACACACACACTTCCTCTGGAGACGACCCCAAACACACGCTGATACTCACGATCTAATGATCCTCCATCTTTGACTTTCATGCTCAACATAGACTTGGACTTGATTCCTCTGCTCCAGACCAGAATCAAAATGACTCTCAAATTCCTGGCACGTGCGTTGATATTTGCACTTTATGTTGCCAAGATGTTTCATAACTTATAAAGGCTGCGTTCGTAATGAGGTTGAAGTTTCCAGAGCAGCAGCAGCAGCAGCAGCAGCAGTGGCAGCTTTCACACAGGAACACTCAGAGCCCCGGGATTCTGGACGCTGATGTGGATCAGGACCGGAAGTGCAAAGTCCAGGGCCCAGGGCCAAAGCTGATCTAACCCAGAGTGAATCTCCCCACAGCAGACCATCACAATGGACTGAAGTATCGAAAGTAAAAGGATTCCTGGTCTTTGGATGGACTACATTATGGAGCCAACACGGTCTTTACTGATAAATATGCAGATCTTCAGTGACTTGAGTGAAACTTTTAAAACTTGACTTAAAGATGAGCTCGAACATTAAATGAGTAAACTGACCTGATGTGAGTCTATTCATTTACATCTCTTTAAAGTGCCGGGGCCCCCCGAAGCATTCTGGGTACCCGGTGCTGCGGCTTCCTCCCAAATGGACCCCAGAGAGAGGCGAACCGCAGAGCGTCCCCTCCTCCGTGAACCTGTCCCTCCCTCCGGCGGCCGGCTGTAATGGGTTCTGACCAGGATAATTCCGCCTGGGAATTCCCGCTCTTCGCTGCGCTGCAGCCGAGTTCTGATTTTCCACAAGCGGGACGACCACAGCTGTCAGCGTGGCCATTGTATTTTGTGTCTCGTGTTTGTAAGAGGAGACTTGGAACATTCCACAGCTTCTTCTGTCACACCAGCGTTCCATTAGCAGCCTTGAAATGGATCCACGCTCCCTCCATCATGAAATGGAGGAATTAGGCCATTAAGGTGGCTGTTCTTCCCGCTCGAAGGCTGAAATCAGACCCAGTATCAAAGTCCGTATATGGAGGACGGCGTGGTGACCGCAGCATGGACAGAGTCCTTTTAGGGGGTTGTTTCGACGGTGTCGTTTTGTTTAAAGATGTTTGATAGCGTTACTTTAATCGGAATAATCATCCAAATGACTGTGTGTGTGTTTCTGTGATTACTGCGTTCTGGACATATTTCATCTTTACCCTTTGGTTTTCATTATCGTTGGATCGGTCCGCGCTTGAAAAAATCACCATGACAACATCAACTATCCACAAAAATGCATTGACTTTTTGGAAGTTTGTTCAGCCCTTCGGTCCCATTCTCCAAATGACATCGTCGATGCGAGCGCGATAATCCACCGACGGGAAGAATGCTGCTCAGTTTGGAACAGGATTAATGTGACAAGGGGAAAAAAATATGATGCCAAAATATTTCTCATTAACTCGTTTTATCAGCACGGGAATTGATGCTAAGCACACAGCCGTAATGTTGTCGTATGGATTTTAATAATTAATAATTCTGCCAACACAACGCTTGTTTTTTAAGATAAACATGGAGCCGCCTGTCCTGAAAAATACACAAAGATCAGTTAAATCTTGCATTCAGTTTTTATAACTTTATTAACAAAACACAATATGCAAATAAAAGTACAAACAATACAGACATGTGGGAGGGGAGAGATATGTATCATCATCTACCGTTGAAAAGTTCACAATAGAGTTGAACATTTTTATTACATCCCTTAGTTTGCACAAATTGTAGACTTTTTACCTTCTGTTTTGAATCAAAACGGAACTGGATTTATTGCGTATTTTCATTTCACCCGGCCGGCACCAGGAAGACCCGCCCTACTCTGCCTCTGATTGGATAATGTTCACTGACTTCATTGCTTAACGCTCATGAGAGGCGTGAGATGGTTAGGGATTGGGTAAGAACGTCAGGGTCAGAGCCAATCAGAGGCAGAGCAAGGCGGGACTTCAGCTCTCAGTCGTCAGCTAGGTAGGAAACGAAAACGGATACAGAAATACCGGCGTGAGCGGGAAAACATTCGGCTGGACAGCGTCGGAGAAAATGAACATAAAGCTAACTGTCAGAAATGTGAGGCGCATGGCGGCCTGGGAGATGTTAGTCAGCCGTCAGGAGAACAATATTCCCGTAGGAACTAAAAGAACCGAGCAGTAGTCGGTTAGACTCGGGAGTAGTCTCCCAAGTTTGAAGGCGCTTTATGATGACGTCATGACTAATCAATCACATTGACCCGTGCGTAGAATGTGAATTAAATTAAAGTAGAATATTTACATTTATTTAATATAATAAATAAAAACACAGTGCCCATGTAAAGTCTACTATGTTATGTAATCAACCAATCAGGGATACAAATAGATTAACAGTAAAAAAGTAAATATAGTGTTCAGAGTAAAAAAGAAGACAAAAAACTTAATAATATATTTTCCCAAGACTCGTAAATGTTTGTAGAGATTTCTGTGTATTCTGCATTATAATGTCAATGTATTATGTAAACTGTTGACAGATCAGCACATATTCAGAGCAACTTGGGTTAATAGAATGTATTGATCGTATTGTTTATATGTGACAGATCGGGGATTATCAATGATTAAGACCATGGATGGATTCTTCTCTACATTTCATACCACAGGAGACAGGAAGGACGAGGAGCTGAAGTGAGTAAGGTGAGACCAACAGTCAGTTGTTGTGGAAGAATGCCTGGACCAAACACATAATCAGGAATTATGAAATCCATAATATGGATTAGATAATCCCGTTAGAGACACGGTGGTGGTGACGTCAGCGAGTGGCGCGTATGAAAAACAAAATGGCAAGCCGCTCAGAAATTTCAGAGGAAACGCGCACGACCTGTGGCTAACCTAAAGGTCGATTTTTCACTTGTAAACATCTGCATCAGGAGGCGTGCAGATGTTACTGCGCTCGGACGCAGCCGCTAATCTGAAGCAGAAATAAAATGGCTTGGAGCTCAGATCTCCGTGCACTCACTCTGGTGCGAGCGAAGCCTTTTTGCAGGGATCTGTTGGATAAACGTCACTTTAATGTGTAGCAGCGCTGCACCGTGCGCCGTCGTCTCCATGCATTAAACGCTGACTGGGCGTTCGGCGTGCTAATAGAGATCGATGGATTTAATCAAACGCTCCCTCGGCCCTCGCCATTCCAGGGATTCTGTTCTGGTTATCATAACAATAATGTGTAATGATGCTGGAGCGGGGGGAGGGGGAGGGGGGAATCATTTCAATCCATCAAGAGTACATTAAACACACACACACACGCACACACACACACACGCTGTAAAACAACATGGAGGCACATTAAAGTGTGATTAGAGCCTAATGGGAAGATTCACGTTGGGACAAATGTACAGATGTTCAACAAACACCACACATCTGTTCAGTTTAATGATCGGCCACAGTGGGAAGCTCAAGGGCACTTCGGCAGCGTTCACCCCTCCTCGTAGGAGTCCCAGTCACTGGATCGTTCCCTTCCATCGACACACCGTGACGTTGGTGGACTTTGGAGTTGTTTATGTCTAAAAAGGAGGGCTGTGTGCAGCCCAAAATGATCTAATATGACAAAAAGTAACCCCCTAAAGGTCAACCAGTGACTACTGTAGGTCATTGGTCTTTCTCAGATGCTCTGTGCTAACAAACATCACATACTTTGTATTGAAAATTTTCTTTCTATTGTGCTCTGTCTGTACCTGTCTACTACTGTGATTTTTTTTATACTGTTCATTTTTTTTTTTTTTTAAATTATCTCTTTAAAATCTGTGTATTTTATAAGTGTGTTCCGTACAGGGAGCACTAACTGTCTTGTTATCTTTCTGTGACAACTCGTCGGACTTTGTTTTTGCCACTTCCTGTTTTATTTTGTAGTCCTTTTTATGTGGTATTTAGGTAGTTTTACTTCCTGTCCTTGTGTCAGATTCCTGCTTCACCTGAATTTAATTACCCATGATTCACCTCTGTGTTTTCTGAGATCACTGACCTGCCCCCAGGTTCCAGGATGTTGTCATCGTTTTTTCCAGTGTGAGTTCAAGTGTTTGTTTTTTCTACTGTATGATGTTTTTTTTAATCTTTTGTCTGCTCTGATAGCTTCGCTGATTCCTCACACATGTATTACGGCCGCTTCCTACGTTACATTTAGATTTCTAGACTTACTCAATGCATGTGGTTCTATTTTGATTAGTCTCCAGAGTTCTGATTATCAAAACTTGTGATGACAGTAAATGCTTAAATCTCTTGAATCTCAAATGATAGTTGAAAGTCTAAAAGTCTTTTTGTTCAAAGTGCAAATCCAAGTTTTGTTCTCTCCCCTTTTAAAATTGAACATTTTTATACAAATGGATTTGTGCAAAGACAAAAAAAATATTTTGCCACCACGTCGTATGAATTTATGTTGAATTTAAAGTCTTAAAGTGTCCAGTAAAAATCAAACTCTCCCATATTCCAGGATAATCCAATGAGTGTGAGAAGACTCAACAGGACAAAACGTCACAACCTTAACGTTGAGTGGAAACTTTAGAAAGTTCTGAGCTCCAAGTACCAAACTAATAGATAAAGAAAATAATAATCCGACTTCAAAGAGCGCACTGTTTAATCTGACATCCTATTTACTGTAAGGCAGAAAATCCTGGATAATCCCCCCCCCCCCTCTATACAGCAATTAAGACAGAACCGGTCTGAATGTGTGCATTCCATTTGACTTGTACATTGTACTAAATGTTACTTTCTGGCCTGACCGGTTGAATGTTGTCCCTTTCCCTCTCTTCAGCTGCAGCGGTTTGACTCCCTCGTTGCTAAAAAGCGCCGCGCTGCCGTCCGAGGCTGCACAGGAGATGAAAGCTTCCATCTTGAGTTTCACCGTGAGTCATCTATCAGCTGAGGTAAAGATATTTGTTGTGTTTGGTGGGGGTGCACAGAGAAAAGGTGGTACGTGGATTCCTGAGCAGTCAGCACGGCTGAAGATGAGATGGATGAGATAGAGACGGAGAGAGAGCGAGCGAGGGAGAGGAGGGATGAGGGATGAGGGAGGGGGGCCGGGTGCCGGTCTCCTCTCTAAAAGCCCCGTGGGCCTCTGGATTGATCTAGAGATGTCTCCTTCAAAGTCCTCACATCTCCTATCTGACTAATATTGACTTTGCCAGATTTATATCTCATTCGTCTGATGTTTTGGCGGCCTCAGCCATGTCAACTTTGACCCCCATTTCCCGCCACCTCTGATTGGAGGCATATGTCTCTCCGTTATCGGACTCGCTCGTCCTTCCTCGTAGGAAACGATGCAGCTGTTTTGCTTGAGTTCTTTCCCGGTTCAAGGCTAACCGAATTAGCATGAAGACGCAGAGGAACTTTTACCGACACGACTTACATCTGAGAAAACACCAGATCCTGAACGGGCGTCATCAGTCTGACGCAGATCCACCGTACGACAGATTCTCACTGTCGTCGCATCTCTGTGGGTACCACTGTAACCGTACAAACCCCACAGTATATCACACAGATGAACCGTTTACAACTGGTAAAACTGGTAAATGAGTGAGGAAGATAATGACGACACGCTGACTTTGTGTTGTGCTTCATCCTGTGTTTGCTCTGGACACATTAGTCCAGATGGGTACGGTCTGGTGTCAAACAGGGATCTTTGACCCAAACAGGAGACGTGGACTTGTTGTTTGTAGCAGAGGAAGCACTGAGGGCCAACAAACAGACGGTCCAGATGTTGTGCACTAAGATGCTGTATGATATGATTACACAGTCCTGGGATGACCCAGACACTCAAACGTACAGGATTTATCTCCACAGATCACATCAGACTCTGAGCCAAACACGGTTTAAAAACGGCAAAAACTCCAAAACCAGAAACCAGTGACCTACATTAGATATTACATTACATAAGAGCACTGATGGCTGCATTCCATTTAGACTCTGAATGACTGAGCGAGAGAGAGAGAGAGAGAGTCTGACAGACAGAGAGAGAGAGAGAGAGAGAGAGTCTGAGTCTGACACAGAGAGAGAGAGAGTCTGAGTCTGACACAGACAGAGAGAGAGTCTGAGTCTAACACAGATGGAGAGAGAGAGAGAGAGAGAGTGAGTCTGACAGACAGAGAGAGAGAGAGTCTGAGTCTGACACAGAGAGAGAGAGAGAGTCTGAGTCTGACACAGACAGAGAGAGAGTCTGAGTCTAACACAGATGGAGAGAGAGAGAGAGAGAGAGAGTCTGACAGACAGAGAGAGAGAGAGAGAGAGAGTCTGAGTCTGACACAGAGAGAGAGAGAGACTGAGAGTGAGAGAGAGAGAGAGAGAGACTGAGAGTGAGAGAGAGAGAGGAGAGAGAGAGAGAGAGAGTGAGTCTGACAGACAGAGAGAGAGAGAGAGAGAGTCTGAGTCTGAGTCTGACTCTGACACAGACAGAGAGAGAGAGAGTCTGAGTCTGAGTTTGACACAGACAGAGAGAGAGAGAGAGTCTGACAGACAGAGAGAGAGAGAGTCTGAGTCTGACACAGAGAGAGAGAGAGAGTCTGAGTCTGACACAGACAGAGAGAGAGAGAGAGAGAGTGAGACTGAGAGAGAGAGAGAGAGAGAGAGAGAGAGTCTGAGTCTGAGTTTGACACAGACAGAGAGAGAGGTGCGGGGGGGAACTGACTGACTGATTTGTGACTGCCGAACACAGAAGCAGT
>OMNV01029692.1:0-12437 GCA_900303265.1 Brotula barbata | reverse complement strand
CGCTTCATCCTCTGTTCTCTCTGAAGCACATATCACTCCATCAGTAGGTCAAGGACACAGTTAACGCCGGTAAGGAGGCCATGAATTGTGTGTGTGTGTGTGTGTGTGTCCCCTAATCCCCCTTTCCCTCCATCCCTCCTCTCTCTCTCTCTCTCTCTCTCTCTCTCTCTCTGTTTCCCTCTCTCTAACTCGTGTTTGCTTGCCATCTGATGCGTAACTGTGAGGATAAGAGAATGTGTTTGAGTGTGTGTGTGTGTTTTTGTGTGATCTAAATGGATGAACAGGTGTCAGACTAAAAGATCTGTAACTAATTTGCTCTCCACCACTTTGTCTTTACGTTGGACGTTGCTCTAGTTTTCTCCGTCTCACTTTATATTTATATCACCTTGAACTGTTTCTTCCATTCACGACGTTGTTGTCCAGATTAATGTACTCGGTGACCGAGGAATAACAAATCCCTTAACTGCAGAGCACGAACAGGCGCAAATTATAGAAAGTTGAAGGGTCAAAACATCATGGCATTTCAGCTTTAAGGCAATTTTCAGCCTGTTTGCTCTTTCGAACCGAATGCATGAATGAAAGGACCGCTGCTGACAAGTGTGTTTAAATAGTTGTAATCTAACACTTGTGACACTTTGTTAATCCGCATTGGGAATGGATTATTTCACAGATCTTCCCTCCTGGGAGGTTGGAAATAGACTGAGCGAGAGAAGATGAGCAACTTGTTCATTGTCATCCCGTTCATCTGTGTGGTTTTAGCCAACGCTCTGCTGTGGACACACTGCAAATGTCCAGCAGCAAACCGTCTCGATATTAAGGCCGCAACTTACAACTATTTTGATAGTAGACTATCAAAACGATTAGTCGACTAATCAGATAATGAACGCCTTCTTAAAATGTCACTTTTATTCAGTTTACTTCCCTACACAAGATTTGCAAACCAGCTCGTTGTTTTTTCCGTTAAAGCAGTTGACCAGGAAATGTTTTTGTTTTTTTTAGTAGTTGCTTTGGAAGGGACACACACACACACACACACGTAGCTCAGTGGAGCTGTGGCTTGCCTTACTGGGGAGCCGTGAGTGACCATTTGGGCGCATTCTGTGCCTGTTTATGGAGTCAGTGAGATAAAATTTTTGAAAGTGGGCGTACCAGTGTGACTTTCTGTGGGCATGTGGTGCACCTGGGGGTCTGTGTGTCTGTTTCCGGTTGCTATTGAGCATGTGTAACTCCAGAAGCTTTTCCTCTGTTTCATGTGGTTCCAAGGATGCGATATGCTGTTTTTTCCTCTCCACACTCAACAGAAGAATTGATTGATCGATACTTGCAGTGCCAGATAAACTCGCTGAAGTCTCACCTGGAATCATGTCAGTTGACGATGTCTCATTGAGATTTTCCACGATCGTCTGTCTTGTCACGTGCAGATGCTTTTTCGCGATGTCCTTGAAAGTTTTCATCTGCCCAGATTTGTCAGAGGAAACATTCATGCTTTCCAAAAAACATCAATAGAAGTCCCTGACATATGTTCACAGCTGTTGAAACCTTTGATACAAACTCGAGCCATAATCTGTCCATTGAGCAGAGATCTTCGTTATTTGATGCTGCGATACGACATGGGATGACTACAATAGATGTTTTCCATGGCAAGATTTTCTGATATTAAAAAACATTTTCTGGACTGATGTCCCATTGTACGAGAAACACTATTCTATGTTAAATCCCTTCTTTTGATTTAAGAGTCTGGAATTTGGGTTTGGCATCTCTCCATTAACACACCAAAACGATTCAGTGATCCGTTGAAAATTGCTCGGAAGTTGGACCTCCTTGATGACGATACAGACTGAATGGAGCCACTCGTGACATTATTTCCTGATTTTTGCACACGTATAACAACATAATCTATGATTGAGATTTGCCAGGTGTATTGCGTATGCAGCAGTGAAGTTAATTTGCAGCCCACAAATCATTTTAGATCTTGGTGTCTCTCCAACGTGGAGAAATCTCCTCCTGGGACAGTTTAATGTGTCAGTAAATCTCTCCTTGAAAATCTCTCACAAAAATGCACATCCATACATGCACATGCACACTCAGAAATTGGCCGAGGGCCTCCAGCTGATGCAGGATATCTGATGGGACTTGTTGGAAAAATCAGCTTCTTAAAGTATGCAGGTAAAGAGGCACATCATGTAACGGTATAGAACAGCTTGGCAAGGTGGAGTACATATTATAGAACAGCCCATGATAGGATACAGCTGCTAGTCACTTGTTCTACCTACTAACTGCTGGCCCAGTGTCTTTTATGATGTGTAGAGAAAACTAATTTTCACCTTTTGGTTCAGTTTGCAGTCTTGTTTTGGTAGTGTGATCTGATTTTGATGATCTTTGTGTTTGCCGAATCTCTGATGTTGAAGCCTGGTCAGAATGAATCTCTAAACTGAACCCAGTGGCTAATTTGCAACATTCATGAGCTCCAGTGAGCATTTAAGGCGATTTTAATTAGAATGCTGTTTAATTAGTGTAGCGGGGATTTGAATGAATCTAAAAACACCATTGAACATCGTGATTGGATGTCGCAGGAGAAAAACATCATTAAAAGACTGAATGTAAAAGCAAATAGAGAGGACAAAATGGAATATCATAAAGTGCATCTCAGCCTGTGAGCTGTGCAACAGGGAGTCAAGGTAGAACTGTTTGTGCTCATAAAAATGAAACGCTTGATAAGACATCACCACTATGAGAAACAGACATTTCAACTGAAACAGAGAATAGACCCATGTAATAAAACAGTCATAAAATAAAATTCAAACTCGCTTGTATGTCACTTTCACCGTGCCACTTGAGCTAAGAGCAAAGTCTGACTCAAGAAACTCTCTCACAGCTTTTATTTGTCTGTGACTTATTTCTGGCCCACATCTCCAACCTTGATTTCGATAATTGACATTTTTGTTTTGCCGTTTTTGTCGCCTTTCCCCTTCACCTCCTTTCTTTTAGAAAATTAGCTTTGCTCTCAATCTATTTTGGTTGGAGCTTGGACTGAAGTGCAGTCTCTGGATATGTTATCTGATGTCGGTTAAGTCAATCAATCAGCGCTATTTGCAAAGAGGCTGCAGTTTTACTCGGAGCTCCAACCTGTTCCTAAGGGTGAGTCCAGGCATGAATACGGTCGGCAATGGGGGGGAAACATCACTAATGTCAGCCGACGCAAAGTACCGACTGAGAGGTTACAGGAAGCCACGAACGGCGTATTTTGCATTTCTAATTGGGAAGAATGCCATAAAGTGGTTGCATCGTGTACCACTCGGCTAATGAATGGAGAAATTTCAAATTGAACCATTTTGAAAGTTTCAGTGATGAGAATTGCCTTCATCTTTTGGATCTGCTGTTTAAGCTGTGATCTAGTTAGGCTATTAGATGTGTCCTATCTTGGCAGCAGCTTGTCTCATTCAATATGGACAGCTGACAGTTCGGTTGCCAGCTGAATGTTTTATTTTTCCAAATCGCTTACAATTTTTTTTGGCATTTCTGCTTTATTATGGTGTGTCCCAGCAGAGAGAGGAGCACAGGGCAGATATGCAGCAAAGGGTTGGAATTGAACCTGTGCCACTGTGGTGTGTGGTATGTACTTTACCTGGTGATCTAGACTACCGGGGCCTCTCTAAAACCTTTTCAGAGAGTATTTCAACACAGCTGATTACTTGTTTTACGTTTTGGCTACAATCATTTTTGTGTGCACACAGAGGCAGGGTGTGAACATCCTGGCACTTGCTGTGATATCTTGCTAGTTTTCTCTTGTCATTACTAGAGGTGCACCGATTGTAATTTTCTTGGCCGATTCCGATTACTGTTTTTTATAAAGTCTAACCTGCCTATATTGATTTTGTCCATTTCCGATTTTTTTTTCTTGAAAGTTTTAAAACCATAATTGACAGCATACACAAGCATTTGTTTTGTGTTTGGCACACTGCGTGACTGATCGGCGACAGGGGGTCACACAGTACAAGATCTTTCACCAGGAGGCATCTCCGACAAGTCTGTCTGGTCTCCAAACAACGTTTTAGCATGAAAACACACCCGCGTTCGTGAGACAGGATTTTAGATGGATGTAAACTTCTATTAAAGAAAAATAAAAGTCCAAGTGGTTTGTGTGCTGATTTGTAGCGAAAAGACGAAGAAGAAAAAGAAAAGAATGTGGAGAAACGAATGGAGTGAGAGATGCAGGCAGCAAGGATCCCCACCTTCGGCCCCTGCCTTCCCCTCACCCGTGTCCTCCGCTCTCATTGGCTGTAGCTCGTCGCTGGTCTCAATGCTGATCACAGCACTTTTCATTCTACATGAGTTGGACTGGCCGAGAGGTCCAGATATTTGGCCTGCTAGATATCTCTCGGTCGCCTGTGACGCATCGGCGAGTGTGTTGGTCATGCGCGGACTGCGTCTTTGAAAAGTTTAAACATGGCGATCCAAACTCACAGGAGCGCGCACCGCTTTGCCTCTGATCCGGGGCTTTGTCCGCAACCGTTAGCGAGTGGAACATCAGGGATAAAATCGTGTATTTTGAGCCCGGCATAACTGGAACAGAATCGGCCATACTGAGACTGCTCGGTTAGTCACCGGTCATATCAAAATAAGCCTCCCAGAGTCAGTCGATCGTTACGTCTCTACTGTAGTCATTGCTTTACATAATGCTTTTCTGTCAGTAATGGAAACATTTCTTCAGCTAAGTGGAGTCTCTACTACTCTACTTTAAAAAATAAGTTTCACATCTGTAACTGATATGCTGCAGTGCTGACATATCCCACCTGTGGATTGGAACTCTTTGTTGTGACTAGCTGTGCCTGACAGCATAAAATAGTACATTTTCACCTTCAGAATGCATTTTGAATATGATCATGTGATCATTCAAGATAAACTACTCCAGTTTCCAATCAATCAAGAGCATTGTCAAATGTCGAAATAAGCTGTTTTTAAGTGATTAGCAAGTAATTTTGCAAAGAATTATCTCTCTTCTGTCAGGGACCATCTTATGCTTATTTATCCTCATTTTTATGTTGGACTATAGTAGCACGTATGCATCAAACACTGTCAAAATTGCAATACTTGAGGTTCGTGTGTAAAGGAAAACATCCCGTAAGCCAAAGTTATTTGCCCTTTAACTCCATGCCATGTTTGAATTGATCGTTCTGTGGAAGTGTTTAAACAAATTGATTGGCCAGCATCTCTCATAGGAAAGCAGGCGTTTTCAAGGGAGCCGTAAAGGGACAGCAGCTCTAACTGTCTGTTTTCACTTAGTGTGCACGGCAGTGGTGGCCCTCTGAAGCATCTCCTCCAAATGAAAATAAAAACATGGAAATCTGTATATTTCCCTTTAATTTGTCATTGTTGTAACTACTTCTGAAGACCTTGTATTTACAGTATATTGACAATCATCTGGGTTTTTTTCTGTTGGTCAGATAAAATAAACAAGTTGAAGATGCCATCTTGGGCTGAGATATTTAAAAAAATTTATATGCGTTAGACTAAATGTATAATCTGGTCAATAACTTAATTAAGGAAATTAATTATTGGCTACATCTTGTGTTGTAATTGTTAACATATGGACGAACCAGAGCATGGTGGCTGTTTCTAATTTTTCAGCTCTGCATCGTTGGTTTTAATATTTTCCTTGTCAGTTTTAATTTTATAATATAATGTATGTATATAATAACCCCTCCCCCCCTCTCTTTCTCTGTAGGAAGTCCATGAAATTCTGAAAGAGTATGAACTTAAGTACTGCTTTGTGGACCGCAACAAAGGCACAGGTAAAACTTACACACACATGCACCACACACACCCATATTCATACTTTTCAGATATGTTGAGGACTGAGTTAGAAGCAGGGGTCATGGCTGAAACATATATGAACTAGTTAGTATTGGGATAGGGGACACTCAGATCCCTTTGCTAATAAAATCTACTGTTGACATTAGGAAGTGCAACAATAGACTAATTTTGAAATACTGTCTTAAAGAACTAAGGATTGTTGAAATTGTTTTCCACATCCTCTTCTCCCTCTGTGTACTTCTGACCCTCATAAATATAGAAATACCAGAACTTACACATAGTGATAAGAGTTCCTGGCCCTTGTCTGTCTCCCTTTCTTGGGAAATCTTACATTGTGTCTATATTTAGTCAGTGCAGTCAGCCAAGCACCTGAAATGTAACACCTTCTTGAAAGCAGAGGAGCAGTAAACAGCTGTGATATCAAAGCACCAGCCTGTCCAAAAGGTTAATGGTGTTTCAGAGCAAATGAGTGCTTGATAAAAACATTGGCCCTAATCGGGCCAGCAGTCATGGCGCTCTCATAATTAGGCTGCCGGTGTTTGACTGAAATGTTCTGAGGGGGGGGGGTGATGGCAAACCAGGGTCACATGCATCAGAGGCTTTGTTAAACAATGTGAAATTCTCCATAACAAATCTTGCTCATGTCATCAATGGCGCCGTTTTCGTTTCTTTCTTACCTCTTTGTCTCCTTATGGTCTTGATCATCCCTTTGTCTGCTGATATTCTTTTGCCGCCACACACACATTCACAACTTTTTGTTTCTTCTTTCCCTTCACCTCAGTCAAGTACCACTCAATTCATTTTCAGGACTTCAGTCGTTTTGACAGTGTAATGTGGTAATCACTGGGTTATTATCTTAAATGAATTCGATCTGTGTTTGTATAGAAATAACATACCCTATGTCTTCAAAGAGTTCTGCAGAGGGACTCAGGTGAATCAGCCATGGTTGTGAAGGATATTTAAATCCATTTTCCAGGCAATATCCTTTCTGAGTGTTATCAGGGATGCTGTTAAAAGAAGCGTGGCTGTTGAAGGCCTCATCTGCTGTGATGTAAAAGTAGGAGCTTTCACACACGGGTACCTTCAGAATGAAGCTCGTCAGTGTCCAGAAAGCTGCTGATTGCATTTTTGAAAAATGATCGAGCGCTTGAATGAGTGTTTGAATGTACTAGAAGGCACTTAGTGAAACCATAGCCCCGCCAAGATCCAACAGTCCTCACTTTCTGTCAGTGATCAAATTTAACAGGTTACCGACTAGACCATGATTCTCGCCTACCTGTCGACAAACAGCACTTTTGACTCTAGCATATCCAATTACAAGTTCCAAGTTATGAAAAATTTAACTGTAACAGTTACAAAGTAACTTTTTTGGAACACAAAGCAAAATGGCAGAAAATTTGTACCAAATTCCTGCTAACAGACATTCAGACAAACAGAACAGACACCATAGCCACCTGATCGAGAGAATTACATTGAATTGAATTCAGTGGAATGGACAAAGTGTCAGGGGTACAAACTGTAATCACACAGCAACAGGCACGGCTTCTTTTGTACTTTTGGTGTACATATTGATAAGTATGCATGGCCATGTGCTTAAATGTGTTCGTGAGCAGAAAGGCCAAATTACGTTTTGAAAATATTCCTGCCTGCACTCGCAGAGAATATTTCCACATATGACCAAAGGGACCGAACTAAATCATGGTCACTCATCAAACTAATAAGCCTTTTTAGAATATGTTTACTTTTTGAGATTTGTGGGCTCAGCTAGATGTGGATTGTAGCATTTTCTCCAAGAAATGTCTGTACCATATAGATAGGAACGTCGTGGAACAAATTAAACTTTGTGACACGCCTAAACTCTTTTCCTACTGAAATAAGCACAAATCTGTTGTTTAGGTAAGACGCTGCAGACACTTTTCAGGCACATTACACACTGCCGTCTGTGTGTGTTGGAGCATTCCCAAGTGCTGTAGTTAAGTGCTGTGGAAGATTGATTTCAAGCCTCAGCGGCTTGTCACTGGTGTGTGTGTGTGTGTATATATGTGTTTGTATATATATATATATATATATACTGTATATATGTATGTATGTGTGTGTGTGTATATAATATGTGTGTATGTACCTTGGTCGTTGAACCCTCTGAAGGCTTGTTGCCTCCAACACTGCATGTGAGTGTGTGTTTGAGTGAATGAGAGAGAGGTGTTATGATTATACTGTATGTTTAGTGTGTGTCATAGGAAAATAGCATCTATGTGTTCCATGTTCTGTAAGGAGTGTGGTGTTCATCTACCTTACTGTGTGTGTATGTATCAGTTTTCACGGCAGCTGGATAACATCACCCAACCATTCACCATCACCATCACTCTCACTCTCAGTCTGCTTCTCCTGCTCTTGCACAGTTTCTCTTTCTAATTTAGAAAAAGTAAACAGATTCCAATTTTCTTTCTTTGCAGCTGAAAAACACATTTGAAGCTGATCATATCGAGAAATAATTGAATAAAGACCTAATAAGACCTTTTTATAAGCCATAAGCAGAGCCACAGTTACTGTGCAGCTTCGCTTACCAAGAAGAAAAGAAACCAAAACTGAACATGAAGACACAGAGCAGGTTCAGTGGCAGAAAACAAGTCAAAACAAAAACCTCACTATCAAGTAGGACTTGGCGATATGGCCTGCAAATAATATTGCAATATTTTTAGGCTATTACTCATGTGACATGCACAGCCGTTTCTCTACTTACATCAGCAACATTCCTGTTGTTGCTGCTCTAAACACCAACGTGACCCAATGAAGTATTGAAGTATAGAACAAAAGTGAAAAAAACACTCATGAGCATAGATCTATAAGTGCTAAGGATTTTAACTGTAATCCTCCTCCTTCTCACACACAAATACACACACTGTACTGTTCATTTGTGTTCCAAGCAGCACCACTGCTGAGCACTTACGGAAAAGAAACACTCAGCATGATCAAGCTGGCGTCATATTGTTGCACTGTGAGCACTCAGCAGACAGAAATCAGTTGTAGCCAAGCTGACAGAACACGGTGGGCTCTTAAAACGTAAAGGTGCTTCCCCTCATATCTCACCTGAAGGCTTAGTATGGAAATGATCCAACTCAGGCTGCTTTTACCTTCATCTACATCAGAAAAACAGTTTAAGTAATTACATATTTTTTGCTGAGAAAATATATTTTACCCCGTTCCCCAAATCATACGAGAACGATCATAAACTGAGTTTTTGTTTTGTCATTGCAAAACGGGCTCATAGCTGTTATCAACAAAACTAGTTTGAAATATGAAATTGGTTTCAAGATTATGCTCTGTTATCAACCTCTGGGTTTTGTAATAAAGACACTATGAAATATTAATCATATGGAAGAAATGAAATTTTTGCAAACATTGCTACAAGGAACTTTACACAAAAAGTTTTAGGCGGTTCGGTTGTTCTGTTAGGAGTCATTCTGTGTCAACAAATATCTGATCCAAATGGAAAACACAAGCACATACTGTAGTCCTGGGATTAACATTACTTAACTGTACATGAGGATTCACCTTACTGTCAATATTGAGATTTTGAGCCATATAGCCAAGCAGACCCAAGGCAGGGCAATATACTGTATTTATGGTGAATGTGTGAAAATATGAGCAGCAAACCTCCGGCTCCGGGTGCCTGACCTAAAGCCACGTTCTATATTTTTTATTATGCAGTTTTTAAACTCTTAATGTGTTTCATGGTTCGGTGGTTAGATTCTTAATGCAAATTGTGAAAGTTAGGGTTAGGGTTACACAGAATTTTGATAGAGCCTTATTTTTCTTCTTCTATAGTTAAGGAAGTACAATAGTTAACAATAACATAGAAAGTCATAAAAAAAATATTATGATATAATGTTTTGACTTTATGATCCCAAATCTACGGAAACCCCCCGACAAAGAGCTTGCAGTGTGTATATTGGTTGACCTAAACGTCCACAGCCTGCAGTGTTTTTTCATTGTTATCCCTAAACATCAACGCTAGCGTGTAGGAATCCCTTACAGATAGGTCAGGAACTCCTGTCTGAGAGCCAGGATCGGAAAAGTGTTTCATTTCCCTTGAGGGGAAAAAAATGGCCAGGTAGTTGAATGAGCGAAGGGATATCTTTTATAATTGGTGTGAAATGTGCACACACACTGTCCCATGTGACCAACATGACGTTGAAAGGCTTCTAGTCCTTTCAATGCTTCGATGTGTTTGTGTATATGATATGATACGCTGAGCAAAAGGACCGCGTGTGTGTGTCTGTGTGTATGCCTGGGGACTTCTGTTGGCAATGAGTGTTTTATACGACTGAAAGCATTTGGACTCCTAGGACTTCAGTCTTTAAACCTGTTTCATTTTCTGCTTTGCTGTTTTTGTGTGTAACTGACTTGATTTTGTCAGGGTTTCGTTTGCCTCCACACTGAAGGCCTTGCACACCCACAGCGGCGGGTTCAGCTCCACTTGCTGATTAGAACGCCCTTTATTCAAAAGAAGCATTATTAGGTGTAAGTTGTCATGGACATGCTGGCGCAACAAACCAATCTGGAGTGTCAAGAAGATGTGCAGCGTGTAGAAGCCTGCCCACCTCCGAGAGTAGATCTAATCAGGGTTTCGCAGGGAGAGACAATGACTCTCGAACTGGGTTCCCCACGTCCAGTCTACACTGTAATTTTGTTTTGGTCGCTGTCACTGCAGAAAAGCCCGCTTCATAAAGATAGGATGTTGGAAATGGAAGCAGGGTTTTAAGTGCTTTCGTGGCGATCTCAGGGTATTCCGCCTTGATTTGAATCCAGAACGTCGGCAGAGTTGGAGTTGTCTCAAACATACTTTTAAGGCCACCGTCATTTGCAATCTCAAGCAGTTGATCCTCTTCTAGCACCGACATGATCGATTCACTTGGTATGTTCACAGATGGGTCACGGATCCATTCCTTCGCAGCCTGTAGGTCTTTTATGGTGGGGAAGTAACGCTAGACAATAAAACACCTGCAGACTCCGATAGTTAATAAAATCATCTTTCTGTGTGGCCCGGTGGTTTGCGACCGCTGCCGTAGAGAGCTCAGCATACTTCCTCCAATACACCTGTTGTGGAGGTGGAAACCATCTATGACACCCTCACACAGACACAGACACCCTCTGAGTGTTTCTCATTTTACTTGTGTACATTAATTTACCTACCTTGTGGATAGTGCAGGGAGTGTTACTATAATAATGTCAGTTGTAAATGCAACTGACAACTCCTGCTATGAGAGTGTTAATTACATTAGAGATTATTATTTCTTGATGTGTTAGGAATTGACCCCATGATAATTTAGTCACAGTAGCAAGCCTTTACGCTAATTGTTTGTATTGGGTGTAGCAAAGGAGATTACCAGGATACACTCTGATCGTTCCGTCTTGTTATTCTCAAGGGTTAATTTTGACCGTGACAGTTAGCTCTGACTGAGCCCTGACCTGCTCTAATTGAAATGCACTTCTTGGAAAAGTTTTGGTGTGCGCAGCCCATGACCATATCGGTTCAGAGAGACGGCTTCCACTGTTGGACTTATTAGGTCATACTGGTGCTAGTGAGTGAGTATGTTTATGTCTGCCTGTGTGTGCTGCATGGTTGAGTTGATATGTGTGTTAAAGTGTCCTGCTGTGTGTGTGTGTGTGTGTGTGTTGAGGTTCACTGTCTTTCCTTCCCTCCTTACTTCCTTCCTTTCTTCGTTCCTTGCCGTTAGTAAGTTGGAAGCAGTTCCCCAGCAGCTTGTCAGCCGACCCTGTCCTCACACTTTAATACTTAAACATCCATCATTGCCAGTCTCCATGCTCATATTAGTATCTGAGGTTGCCAGCTCTGGATAAAGCCTCGTTATTGCAGTAGATAAGGAGTTGGCCACATATGTGGTGTAGTTAAAGTTCTATTCATGCATAACTTGTATTTTGGGATGTAAATCCAAATGTATTAAACAGGCTTTGAAAAATAATAGTGTGAAGTTATAGCTCATAGAACAACAACTGCTGTTTCTTTCGTGACTTTAGGATCTCAGCAATCGTTTCAAATGACTCTGTACAATAATTTGTTTAGAATAACAATACATTGCTCACGTTTCAAAACCATTCATTTTGCATGAAATGTGTGTATTGTTTTGATGCATCAAGTATAAATTAAGTGTCCGTTTATCAAACAGATTAGCTTCATTTTTAGAAAAAGTTAGTCATTTAGTCAAGAGGAGAAAATCATTTCTACCAAGCAGTGAATAAACTTAAGTCATGTAGAAGGTGATCTCAAGGGACTATTTTTCTATTTCATTCCTAACAAAGAGGAACAGAAGATCCTCATAACTCTCAATTCAGTACGATTACATTTTACATTTTAATTTTACATTTTACATTTTAATTTCACCTTGGAAGGCAAGAAGTGAATACTGTTTAAGTAGTTGTTTACACACAGTTATCTGGACAAAATGGTTGCTACACATGTAAACATATGGAGCATCAGGACCCCTCAGTTTGCCTCCTTTGCCTGACGACCTGTCACTCAGATCCCCTTTTGTCATCTTGAGGGCTTTGTTTTGCAGTTCTGGATTTGACAAAAACCTGGAGCATCCCACCACACAGTAACT
>OMNV01029691.1:45913-57803 GCA_900303265.1 Brotula barbata | reverse complement strand
ATATTAGTATCTGAGGTTGCCAGCTCTGGATAAAGCCTCGTTATTGCAGTAGATAAGGAGTTGGCCACATATGTGGTGTAGTTAAAGTTCTATTCATGCATAACTTGTATTTTGGGATGTAAATCCAAATGTATTAAACAGGCTTGCAGGGTGATGTGATATGATGCAGGGTGCTCTATTGTGTCTCTCTAACCTTAGTGTAAATGTGATCATCAGGCAGCTCAACAGGCAGACAGATGCAGACATGTACATGTGTACCCACAAACAGACAGATGGATACAAGCTGCCTGCCAGGCATCCATCCATCCATCCATCCATTCATCCATCCATTCATCCAGCCAGTCAGCCAGTCCACCACCAGCCGCTTTCATATGATGCCAGCAGTCTCAGTGTACAAATTCAGCAGCACCGTGGGACCAGGGATTGGGAAACACAATGGTCAGGGTTATCCTGGGAATCCCAACCTTTCAATGGAGGCTTTTGTGTTTGTCACTGCACTGTCCAGTAATGAAGACAACCCAGGCAAAGCTCATTGGCCTGTCACTTTGTGTGTGCATTAAAAATACCCTAGCTGAGGCACCATTAAGGACCTAATGGCCAATTTGTCCAAGAACACGCACTGAGCAGTAACCCCATTTATTTCCTGTCTCTGGTTTGTCTTCATTTGAAGTTATTCATTCAAATCCATCCATCCATTATCTATAACGCTTACCCATGTCAGGGTCACGGGGCAGCTGGAGCCTGTCCCAACATTCAAATCCTCTCATAGAAATAATCATTAGGCTTTCCTCTATTCTTTCTCTACTGTCTACTTTTATTACAGATGTTAAATTTACATGCTCTTTTCAGTTGTTGTTTGTTTTTGTGGACTCAAAATACCATTCCTGTCAGTAAAGGGTTTCTGTGTTGGGCGTATGAAGGAATTTAAAAAATAATGTCTTAACATTGGGTTTCACAGTAATTTTTCAATGTAATGTACTATATATACAACACTGTGCAAAAGCTGTAGGCAGTTGGGGAAAAAGGACTGCAAAGTGCTTTTAAACAAAATACCACAAACAGTTATTATTGATCAATTCAGGGTATAAAAGCCTCCAAGATGGTAGTATTTCTTTTTGACATAAGACTTTTGGCACAACACTGTATGTATGCCAGTTTCAGTGAAACAACTGGGCCTGATAGGCTATAAAGGAGGTACTGCATGTGTTGTAATGGGTGCCCCTGTAGTGTTTTACAAGTAACCCCCACACATGCATTCATCTTTTTGTTGTCTAATGTTTTAACGTTTTAAGCACAGTGTTCTGAACTGTTCTGAACTCACTCACAATTGTGCTTTTGCCTTATCGTACATTAAGAGCAATTATGCAGATTAGCGGTGTAGTAATGGCAGTTGAGGACCTGTATTTGTGTGTGTTTCTTCGTGTGTATCTCTCTAAGAACTGCGCACTACCAGTTTTCAGAACTGTTATAACTGTCTATGCTGTTCTTCTTTTCAGTTTTGTTCTTTATCTTCCTGCCTAAAGTGACAGCATTGGAGTCCCTCTCTGTGCTAATTGCTTTCAGGACAGCAGCTTGTCACCCACCCCTCTCTCTCTCTCTCTCTCTCTCTCTCCCCCTCTCCCCCTCTGCATCTCTTTACCTCCCTCTCATCCCCTCCTCTCTCCTTTTCTCTGTCATCATCTGTCCATCTGTCTCCTTGTGAATCACTGGATGTAAATCAGCTCAACCCACGCGAGTGTGATGTGGCTGTTATCTTTGATCAGGCACACACTCACGCCACACAAACTTTTTTTCTTCTTACTGTTAGCTTCGCGTGATTTAATGGAGCATGTTCAGTATTTGCACATTGCACTTTATCTCGGCAAGAATATGTGAGGTCTCTCATTTCCTCTCTTCTTTGTTTTTCATTTTTGAGACATGTTGATGGTTTGGTTTGGAGAGACTCATTAGACTAAAATGTACTGCGGGACCAATGAAGAGATAAAGGCCTCATCTATCCACACACACGCACACATAGCTCAGCTTGAATGAAAAAAACCCAGAAACTTCACATTAACACAAAGAGTGAAGATGATGATGGTTTTGATTATTTTGTCAGTTCCTACCATCATTCTTGTCTTGTGCAATCCCACAGTGCCACGATTTATGCAATTATAACACAATGTTTAAATAGTGCACCAGATGCTACAGTATTCAATGCCCTTGTTGCTTAGTTGGCCTGTAAAGTTTTTGAGAAAGGAGATGTTTCATTGGTCTTTACAGATAAACTTAACTTAATATACACCGTGTGAACTTGCTCTGAGGTCACGTTCACACCCTTGCATATATAGATATAGATATATATATATATATACATACATATATAAATTGACTCTGTGTACTCTGTTGGATTTATAGACTGTTGTTTTGTCACTGTTTATAGAGCTTTCAGAAAAATGCCTGGGATTCCACAGCTTTGATTCCTATTGTGCTGAATTGAAATATCTTGCACAGTGAACAACAGGCCTACTGGTTTCAAGTGCAAAACTTGGGTTATCCAACCAAATTTAATTAAACATACACATTCCCATGGAAAAAGCTGTAAGCCAGTATAGAGAAATGGATGTTTTTGGTGTTATGGAGCGTTATAGAGAGATGTGTTGTCCTTGGTGCAGGTTTGCTCTCTTGAGTGCTTTCTTGTTATCAATGTTAATGTTATTTTTTCCTCTGGTTGTACAAAGTATTTTGAGTTTCCAAACATTTCAGAGTTGTGCCACATGATGGTGTGCATATATTCTCCTCCTGATATCATGCAGAGCTTTATTCAATTTATCTTACACTATAGGAGCCTGGGCTTTTCCCTGTGCTGTTTGGTAGCTGATATGGTCATGTAATGCTCAGGAATAATTTTGGCATCCATCCATTTATCTTCTTGCAACCCACTTCCCTGTTTGTACCCAGACTTTGAAACTAGAGCTAGACTTTTTTACATCACACACTTGTACACACACACACACACAGAGTTGTTTCACATGGTTTCACAACCACCTACGCTGATGTGCAGATGAAAAAGACACAATCAGACATTGTTGCACAAGATTCTGCCTACATACACAATGCACATGTAGACATGTAGACGGTTGGACACACCAGGTCTCAGGAGTGTTTTATCACGACTGTCAGCCCTGCTTTCTCTGTTTAAAGCGCAGACCAATGCACACAGAAGATAAGAAGCGCTAATTATATCCAGTTAGCTGCAGAGACACACATGCACACACACACTCTTTCACAGAAGTCTCTAGATATTCATGAAGGAGGAACTGTCTTTTTCCCTGAGGTATTCTTAGTGTTGAATGTGCATATTTGCCCAGTTGTCTCATAATCTCTTTGCTGCATGTGTGTGTATGGGTGTGAGTGAGAGAGAGAGAGAGAGCGAAATCGAATGACAGAGCGATCAGGTGTGAGGCAATATAATGTAACTGGTGCAAGCTTCATATTTGTGAAAGTATTACAAATGATTTCAGATAAGTTCAGCACCATCATCAGTTTGAAATGATCAAAAAACTCATTATTTTTGCAGTGTTTTATTTAGATGTGTAAATGAGATGTGAGAGTCCGTTTCAGAGTAAACAGAGGCTCCTGCACACGATTTCACAAGTGTGTATGTGGCAGTGGTTTTATGTTTGTCTGTATGTCTGGACGAGTGCGTGTGAGGTGATGTTTTTGTTCATATTGCATTGTTTGTAATTCCATGTTGATGGTGTTTTTTCTGCTCTGTGCCTGTGGTAACGGCTATCAATGGGATTATTTCAAGTTTTTTGGCTGGCATACTTCATACAAGTTGAATCAGTCGGAAAATAGTGCATCCTTATACACCCGCAAATCATTTTACCAAAAGCAGTGTTGCACAATACGATTGTATTAGCAGCTAAGTTCCGACAAAGTAATTAAATAATTGCATAAATTCAGCCCGTGGCACTTACTTTTCCTTAGAGCATAGCTACCAGCTACTGGAATATAATTACTAGCAAGCAAATAGCTACGGTAGTATTAGCTATAATGCATTGTAGCTCAGCTACCTGTACCTCAAATTTTCCTCTTCAAGGACCAGGTCATGATAGGCATAGGAGGAGACACTGCTTGGTGATCCTTCCACAGTACAACAAGTTTGTCTTCTATTTCTCTCATCCTCAAAACACATACAGACACCACCATCTTTGCATAAAAGACACTTGGTCACTCTTCTTCGGCTTCATTATTGGTTATCTTTGAGTGGAATTGTCAAATTGACTTGGACAACTGGCCACACATGAAGAACTCAAGCCAACAATGCCCAATCCCCCCCCCCTCACATGTTCCAAATGTAATATGTAATGAACAATTGCATTAATAAATTTGTTGATGCACATGATTTATACAAAGGATGAAAAATTGGGATAAAATTGCACCACGTAGGCTTGCACTCAGAGGATTTAGAAGTTTGGAATAATGCAGAAGAAGTGGAGGGCAGTGAGGAAGACTGGAATGGATGGTGACAGGATGTGAAGACAATGAATTAATTGGAAGTGAAAGGTGGGATTGACTGAAGATGACATAGATTGGATGTCTGATGGTAAAAAGGTCAGATGGAGGGAGGAATGTCGTTTTACAGGAAAATCATCAAGAGATGTTCGCATAAGAATCAGTGGATGATATTGTTCACTTAGGTTTTGTTATATTTTTGTCAGTATAGCGCCAAAGATGTAGTGCTGTAAATTACATTAGAGGACGTGTTGAAAGCGTTGCATCCACTTTCGGGGCTTTTTAAAGAGGGACACAGAGGCTGAATGAACAATGTAACTGTGGGCGGATGAGTGGGAGGCTGCTTGAAAAGCTTAGTGTTAGATCCACTCTGCGCCGCTTCTCATCCCTTCCTCCATCTCTCTATCTATAAATCAAACACCTACCATCCCAGGTGCCTTGATTCAAAATTTGACAGGAACCAAACACAATAAGACGAGGATTATATGTTGTGCACAACTCAGGCAGTTGCATCAATCCTGGGTTTGACTGCGAGAAAATGCAGTGATTATACATAAAACAACACGGCAACGCAACCTTTGCTGGAAGCCACATTATTGAATTTGATCAGCTATGGATTGGCAGTTTATTGATCAGCAAGACCTCTCATACATCAAGTCCTCCAGATGTAGATCACTTAGACGTGTGGTTGTTGATCACTTGGACTTCTACGTGTAGATTAGATAGACCTATTTTATAGATCCCCTTTAGTTTGTCAAGAGCTTGTGTACCACGTTCTCCCCACAAGCAAAAGGTTTGTTGTTGTGCCAGGGTAAACCACTTTCTCACCACTGTAGAGACCTGGGTCCCCCGACACCTCCCCCCGCCCTTGTTTGTACACAGTAAGACACACTTGCCTGGAGCACTCGAGTCCTGCAGAGACAGGTGGTGACATCACGTGCCACGGAGGCAGCATGTGGCTGTCTGTGTTCCTCTTTGGCAGACAGTGGGGGGCCACGCACCAACAAGGACAGCAGAAGCAGAGGGAATTTGACATTGGAAAGAAGATTTTTATTTTTATTTTACATTGCACCAGTTAAATTGCTGTCAAAGTGGTAAAGATTTACTTTTATGCTCTCGTGGAATTTCACAAATCTGCTACAGTAACAGGTACCAAAGCCCAAAAGTCCAATGAAGGAGCTGATGTGATTGCAGCGTGGTGGAGCGTGATACGTGGAGGGGAGAAACAGGAGGAGGCGGTGATGATGGAGAGAAGAGTGTGGGAGGGCTGATGTGTTAAGAAACAAAAAGCTCAGAGGATGAGAGAGAAGGACGCAGCTCGTCTCAAGTGTCGAGAGAAGAAAAACATCCACAGAGATGCAGTATATAAAATGTGGACGACCGTTAGCGCAGAACGAAATGGCTCAATCAAGGCCATGCCACAGCTTATTACTGTGCCTGTCTTACGTAGTGTTTCTAGATATGTATGATAGTCGCTGATATTTTATAGAAAGTAATTCAAGGTAATCGGTTAATCTGTCTTTCTGGACCTGCGGTGTCCACAGAACTCCAGCCAAGCAAAAACAGCAGCGATGAAGAACTACTTAACATTCTTTGTCCTGTTTTTATCTTTGTTTTATTTGTGGATTGTCCTTGTAATTCCAATTTCAGACAATGCAAATGTATTGATAATCCTCAAATCTCTGATGTCCTCAAGGTCACTGCTGTGATGCAAGGATTTGCCACAAAGGGGATTTCAGCATTGGAACTCATCATAATGAGATGGGAGTATACAGCGTTTAATACTGTATATTACATATGCAGTATGATGAGTTATAGAAGAGAGGAGACAGATCCAGAGAGCTCATTCTCTCCAGACAGGCTGTCTGCCCTTGTGAACTGTACCAGGGTAACGGTATAAACTTTGACTCAGGGAAACTGCATTGGTGATGTAATTTCCATCATTACCCTGTTTTCTCACTATCCTTTGATCGACTGTTAAAGTCATGAACTTCATTTTTGCTGCAATGACTTGTGCTTCACATGCCCTATAATGGATGTATGAGAAAAAATGGGTCCTGACTTACTGAATAGTCTCAAATGAATGCTGGAAATTCTCTTAAAATGCTTCTAAGTTTCAATTCAAAGTGTTACACAGACTGCATTACTCTAAAACTGACATGTTTATTTGGTTTTCTAAACACTTTGGAAGTTGCATTCAGCCATTCTCCACCAAATGCAAGTTCTTAAAGTAGGCACGGTTGCAGTGAAAAAGTTAATATTACTGCACTGGAAGTCTCCGTTGTCTCCATGTTTCAAACGGTGCCTCAATGAGATGCTCTCTGTTGCGAAGATGAAAGCAAATGGAACTCACAAAAACCCTCTCCAGAATGTGTGGAGAACATTTCTGACATTGCTTGATGAGACATTACAATTTAACTTATATATTTTGCTGCTATGCTACATTCGTCCGTGCAAACTTTGCCCTACCACGTATACTATTCTGAATAACATTTAAGATGATAGCGACCCAAAGTCTTTATTATAATTTTTTTTTTTTTAAGTACCCTGGACTCTCTTGTTGGAAGACGCGGTAGTGTTGCATTGTTCCTGGGATTTGTTACGTGTTTGGGCATGGGGTGCTTTGACAATGAGTAGGCTGGTTACTCAGTTGTTGTATATTGGAGCTGCAACAAATGATCATTCTGATAATCAACTAATCTAGAAATTGTTGGAACAATTGATTAACATTTAATTGGTTGCTTGATGCAACGATTAATCAATAGCTCTTGATTGACTATTCTGCGTGTCTTACTGTTTGCAGTAGGCATGTGCTGCTAACAATAAAGACAAGTACATGAAACCACCTTTGTACTACACAATTTAACATACTGGAGGGTTACATTATGACAAATATTCATTTAAAAATATATTAGGCTTACCCTCTCACAATATTGCACTCAAGAAATAAACTCACAAATTCATTTTACGCTTTCTCTTAGTATAAAAATGAATTGAAAAATTAAATCAATACATCTACCCAGCTGTATTAGTTAAAATACACAAGTTTCAGCATAATTTTTTTTTCGTACTTTATACATGTGCTTGATAGAATAACAAAATCCTACAATGTCAATGGGTCAGTTATGTAAAAGTTATTTTCAAATATGAATAATTTCTACTAGTGTCTCGTTTTTACCCCTATTTGTCATAATGGTTAGAAATAAAGGGTTGTTTACTACTGTTGTAATCTTGGTCATGGTGTTGTTGGTCACCCTGCTGCGTTTGGAACATCAAAGGTAGTCATTAGCATTAGCATGCTAGCTCATCGTGTTCTCTTGAACGGTTCAAATGGGCTGGGCTGCTAATGCTAACGCTCTTATAAGCACACAGTCTATGGATCTAGCTGTGTTTTAATCATCTTCCTTATCTTGTCTAAAGCTGACTTTTTGTTATTTAGTTGACTACATAGACGGTCGGAATGAAGGCAATTCAGCGTAGCTGTTTGTTTTTCTTCCTTTCTGGTTGTCCCAGCCTCTCTGACCGCAGTGCTCACCTGATTAAAATGCATCATGCATTCCCTCAGTTTGAAATATTTTTAAACCTTGTAAGTTCAGACAACGGTTTGACAATGAAAATAATTGCTGGCAATTTTTTTATTGTCAGCTATTTGTTGCGGCCCTATTGTACGTCCCATATTACATTGACTGCTCACCACGGAACTTTTACTGATGAAAGGAGCTTTTGTTTGCTTTTTCACTCACTAAATTCTAAAAGTATTGGTTTCGTTACATGTACTTTGTTTTAGTCTAATACTTAACTAAAGGATGGCATATACAGGTTATAGCTTGATTAAGAAGAAAAAACATATCAAATGTATGAAAATGTATGTTATTTGGAACACTGGAGCTGGGGCCTTGGGGCCATGATGAAACAATGGGAACATCCTGCACACGGCATAAGGATTTGCCCCACAAGATTAAGGTGCTGTTTGCAACTCCCCTGATTTTAATTAGCTCCTTCAACATGGAACATGGCGGAATTGCAGCCTTTGAGGTGATTTCAGTGGAAGATTTCTTTATCGTGGAACCTACACAGTCTTCATAGAACCACAGGGAATAATCGACGTTTTCGGAAGCACAGGCCTATAATTAAGACGTTGGCACTTTTGTGTTTCTCTCTTTTTTTTTTTTTTTTTTTTTGACAACGTTCGCTTGGCAGCCTGTCATTGTGTGTGATTGCCAGGCTGTGAATTATAAGATTATTTTGTAAGATATTTTAAAATGCTAAAACTCTCCCATTTGCTGGTGAGAAAGTACTGAACATGATTTGACATCAGCCCCCGCTTGTCGTTGCAGGCAACAGAAAATGCTGTAGCCTAAAACACAAACCACATTCTACCCATCTCCCTGTAAAGCCTAATGTTTGGTAGCATACTTAGTGACTTTAAACAAGATTAAATCGCGTAATGTAAGAGATCCATTACAAAGTGTGATCCTGTGTATGCGCGTGTGAGTTCTCCATACGACCGGAGACTTGTCGCAGCGTTCACCGATCACCGAGACACACAATATTTATTTATTGTATATTATATTATATTTATTGATCTTCGAAACACACAATTATTCTGAAGAACTGTTCAGCTGCTGTGCTCAGTGACTTATTTGGGCACAGCAAATAGAGATTTCAGGTGGAATGCCCTCATGTATAACAACCATAAAGGCATATCAAGCGTGTTTCAACAAAGTAGGTTGGCATTATGTTATATGTCCCCCCTTGATAGATCTTCCTCGCTGGCTAAACAAAACACCGCCCTTAATCTGTAAATCCTGCCTACATTTTGCAGGACCTTTGCGCTGTGCGCTGTACATTGTGTTGCGACTGCCTCCTGCTACTGCCCCCTTGTGGAAAAGAGCACCTGCGCATTTAAAAATTCACTTACGTATTGACACGAAACACAACACATTAGAGAAACATTAAGGAAATATACATACAGGAAAACATCAGCATTTCCTTAATGTGTTTGTGCTTTCTTAATGTTGTTGTGTTTTCTTAATGTTTTTGCGTTTTCTTAATACGGTTGTGTTTGGCACCTCAGGGCCACCGTAGATAGCAGAAAAGGCAAAGAGACATGGGGAAATTGGAAGAGAAAGATAAAAAGACAAACACTGCAAATGAGTATAAAAGCAGTAGTTGGTGATCTAGAGAGAGAGGAACAGAAGAACACGTGATTGGTGGCTGGAGATTGATAGAGAGAATTAATGTGTAAGCCCGTTCCTGAGCTTGCAGAGTACATCCGCCTGCAGTGGGAAAAACCGCCGGAGGAGCGGCTGTACCAATACTTGCTGATTTTAGACAGTTTACTTCCTTTCTGCACTCCGGCACCTAAACCACCTGCACTTCAAACAGCGACGGAGAGGTTCAGCTTACGCTGCAGCTTTAAACTGTGGCTTTGAGTTTACAAAATACACGTGTACATGTTGACTAGGCATTTATTTCTACTGAAGGATCGAGACGTGTGGGAGAGCTCGTTTTCTCAGTCATCAATTTTAAGAAAACAGACAGAAATTGAGTTTGAAGTCAAATTAATAGACGCTTGCAGATGTTAAATATGCCAGTTTATTGGGTGAGTTGTACAATACCAGTAAATAGATGCTAAACGGACTGCATTTTTATAGCGCTTTTTTTCCAAAGCACTTTACAATACAGTACAGGAGTTTTTGCAACTTGGTGTTACTCACTCTACTGTGAATAGCCTGTCATGGTCTAATTTAACACATTCGCAGTATTTTTTTTATCTTTGTGAATCTTATAATGCTCAGCTGTTGCTTCAACTCTGTGGACCTTTCTCTTCTATGGGGCTGTATTATGTTTGAACGTGGTGCAAACATTTTCCTACTCCATTTAGATGGATGAAGAAGAGAAGAAACCCCTCAGATTCTGCTGAGAGGTGATGCAGATCTCCTCAGGGTTTCTTCTTTGCAGATGATGTAGTTCTGTTCTGTCAACGGACTGTGAATTGACTGGATTAGGGTTGGTTCCTCCAAATCTGAGGCCATGATAGTACAGAAAAAGGTGGGTAGTACCCTCCTAGTGGGGAGTGGATGGTTTGCTCAAGAGAAGGTTAAGTTTTTGGGTCTTATTCACAATTAACTTGTGAAGTTTGGGTAGTGACTGAAACGATGAGATCACCATTGAAAGCGGAAGCCAAATCCTCAGTGCGATGTTAGGACTCAGGATTATGCTGGAGGGATTTTATATTCTAAATGGTGCAGGAACGCCTTGGAATTTCCCAGTAAGTGCTGTAGGACATGGATAATGACAGACATCTAGGCTGCTTTTCTTACCTGCTGCCTCAGCATTCCAGGTTCATAAAAGTGGATGAATGAAGGGATCAATTTCAGGGCTCCAGACTTATTTTTCCTCTGATAACACTGGGGCGACCACTGGTGCAACTTTCTCAGTTGGTCGCAGCAGCACATGGTTTAGTCACAACCTTGTTTTTTTTTTGTTTTTTTTTGGTACAGCATGGTATTAATTAGCGTTGCATGATTTATCTAATCGCAATTTTAATCGCGATATCACCCTTTGCGATTACATAACCGCAAAAGACTGCGATTTAATTAAATAGAAAATGTGCGCGTGAGAACATTTGAGTGCAGTCGACGAAGACGCTCACGGTGCGCAGATTACAAATCAGTCCCTGTCTAGTCCAGGGGAGGAGAACCAGCTGTCACGAGCGGAGCGCGTCTCTGAACGGAATTCTATCGAATTCTCTCCGCTTTCTATTTTATTATGTCGCTGCGTGCCTCGTATGGAATAAAGCGAGAGACGGGATCTTGCACCGGTCGGTTTGTTGGCTCAGATAGTAGCATGGAATCTTAGTTTGGCTGCTGAACTTTTTCTGGGTACACAAAGGGCATTTTTGGAAAATATCAACTGATGTTGAAAAGAGCAAACAAACTACAGGTCTGAAAATGGTCATAGACATTCTGATCTGATTCTCAGCTGTTCACAAATCGGTTGTTTAGAATAATCACAACCTTCAAATGTGCAATCAGAGTTGGAAAAAGTTCTGACTGAATCTTTTAACCAAAAAACTCTTTTTGATATTTTTAGCCATGTTGCCAGAGACACCAGCTGCCAGTGTTTTCATTTGTATAATTCCGCAAACAATCACTCAGCAATTTGTGGGCCTGACTCCCTAACTCCAACTGTCAACATTCCATTTCTAGTGACTAAGATCAGCTGTTGTTGTGCACTCAGGATCAGACACGGACCTGGAACTGTTTGATGTTCCTTTTCTGGCTCAATTGTTTTGAAGTTGTCTTGAGACAAATGAGGCACAAGACACAGAATATGAATCATCTCTCATTTCAACCCTTTCCCAATTTTTTTTTTTTTTTTTTTT
>OMNV01029691.1:13470-45893 GCA_900303265.1 Brotula barbata | reverse complement strand
TTTGCGTTATTCTCACCCAAACACCCACATGTGCCTGCAGATGAAAGTTTGTTTCACCCCTGATGAATACTGACTGGGGTAGGCTGTTGATCGGCTGTTTGGAGTTGCATTAGTAACTTTTCTGTCCTCCAATGAGGCAATAGAGAGAGACATAATTAATTTCTGAGGACTTGTTTTGTGACAGTCGCCACGGTTTTATCAGACAAAACTTGTTTATACTTCATATTTCAGCCTTTTTTTCGGAATAGTTCTTCTCTTTCTTTACAGTAATCCAGTAGCATTTGTATTATTTAAACGTCGACCCTGCTTACAGCTTGTTCATGCTGCAGAGACATGGTCAGACAGGGTGCGTCTGATTTTGTTAAGTTGAATGTGTGCTCCAGATCTGTTTTCATTCAGTGATGAGTATTCAAACCTGGGAGCTGAGCTGTGCAGTCCATCTATCGCTGATCAACTGGAGCTGCTGAAACACCATTAAGTGCTTCAGGGTTGCAAATCACTTTTTCTTTCCTAAGTACTGTTTCACAGCTGGAGTCTGACTTGACCAATCTCTGGTCAGAGGCTCATTTGCCTCACTGATAATTTATAGCTGTTCCTTGGTTGAGAGTTGTTAAAGAAAGGGAATTATGGCTTTTACGAAGCTGTTACCTTTTGACTAATTCAATGTAAGAATTGCAAAATTGCAGTGATCCACCCTCAAAGCAGGCCGTTACTCTGATAAAACCTTTATGTATTACTTTAGTACTGTAGTACTTTTCCCACTACAGAGATTTTGGTTAAATGCACCAAAGGCATAAGAACTAATGACATCCAAGGGGACATGTGATACAATCTGTGCCTGGAAGCGAGTGCTAATGTGGTCAAATCCCTCAGTTCTGTAACACACCACTGTGTTTTGTAGTGATGTGTATCTCGCTTTCTCTGACGATTCGAAATGATTTCGACACAATCCTGCTATCCTTTTTAAGTTGTCAGGTGAATTGCTTACCACGGCTCACTGTGTTCAAGAGGCAAGTGAGAGAGTAACATTTGTATCTATTTTTTTGACATCCACTTTGATTTTTTTTTTTGTTCTTTTTTTTCCGATTTGTACACAATACAGTTGCGTTTTTGTTATAGCCATAATGTTTTGTAATCCATGGCTGTTACTTGTGCGGGCATGATACAGCTCAGCAAACAGTGCTGAGCAAGATTTTTGGAGGTGGATCTTAGCGAGTTAATACGTATATTAGATGTCCTCCCTCGGTGTGCTACAGCAAAAGAGAATAGAAGTAGATCATTATATTGTGGGAAAATAATGAAATTGCGATTTTGAACACCAATATTGTGATTTTTTGTTTTTGTTTTTTATCAAGTCCTTTCTCTTCTGTATCCATGATGTTACCAGTTCCACGTTTGTTTGACAAATATCTGTTGGCGTACTTATCCAGTTAGAAATGAAGCATCAGTAAGTATCAGACCGGCCTTATGTAGATTATAGTACGATTGGTTAAGACAGTGATGGGAGATATATTTATTTACGCACTATTTTGCACCGATTTCCAATTCTACAATTCAAAAGGAAATATTTGTTCACCTGTTTGAGAGTTGCTTTTCCTGCTGGTAGATGTCATAATATTTCATACACACAACTAAATATACTTTGCTTATACTGTATGTTCCCAATGTGAAGCTGTCTATACAAATTAACACTTTTTTTTTTTTTTTTTTTTTTTACATACTACTTTCGTCGTCCATTTTCTCCCTTGTCATACGCACACATGCGCTCGTCCATGCTACACATTCCATTCCAATTTATAACCGCCTCATTTCACAGTCTGTGAAGCTCTCTGTGTCTGTTTTTACTTCATCCTGTATGGGGTGATGCTATTCAAGGCCAAAAAGGACTCTGTTTTATATATGCTTGTAATTATTTCTCTGTATACTCACGAGCCCTGTTACTTCCCTTCAGATTTCTGCCTTTCTTTTATCTGTTTATGTGTGTGTGTGTGTGTGTGTGGTTTTCATCGTTTGTTCCATTATTAACATAAAGTTAACCTTTTAAACTCTGAGGTAACCACCAAATGGTCCGTTTTCATAAAGTTCCACTTTACATGCTAGTGAAAACCACTAAATCTCTATACAGCCTATACCAAACATCATCCCGCATTCTGGGTAAATATGTATGAATTTATACACAACACATGTATAAGAAAGATAATTGTAAGGGAAATGAATATATATAAAAAAGTAAAGTAGTTGATGTAACTGTAAAAAAGATAGAAATCATGAAACATACAAAATTAATTGGTTAGTCATACGTAAATAGGCCTGTTAAAATGATCCAAAACATTTTAAATAACCCTGCACTGTTTGTTATGTGTAACAAATCACCAAATTATAGTAAATATTCAGTTCACTGACTGGGTAGGTTAATGTCATCTTAGATCCCTGTAGTTAAATGTTGCATTCTAATATTAATAATTCCTTACAACATTAATTTTGAGACATGAATAAATCAATCGCTGTACTTAAAAACCTGAGGTGACTCCACATCTCCACCTTTGTTGATTTATTGCACAAAACAACAAACGTAAGCGTGAAGACTTCCAGGGGTAGTAATGAGTGAAATCGTTTTGTGTGAAATTGTTTCCAGTATGTTTTACATTTCATTAAACGAAACTAATAGTAACAATGGAACAACAACAGGAATGGAAGGCGAGAGAGTTCCTTTGTGATAGGAAACAGCGGTGTCGACATTGAACCATGCCATTTTATATTTATTGTTCTAACCTACACATGCATGAAAAAGATTGTAGCAACTGACTGGCAGCGGTGGTATTTGATGCACTAATGTACCTGGATTACCTGGACTGTGTAATTATGTGGTAGCGCTACATGTAGCACCCTCAGCAAAAGGTGAAAAATGGTACAGCGCAAAGTTATTAAATCTGCGGCGTAAGGTAAGTAGTTAGGAGTTTTTCATGAAGGAAGATGTGTGTGTGTGTGTGTGTGTGTGTGTGTCATAGTGGATTCCCCCTGCGTTAGTGACTCCCTACTGGTTTTCTAGCTAATGTACTGTCTTTCTCTCTGTGTATTTGTCTGTCTGTCTTTATGACTGTCCATGATTTTGATTTTCTCTTTCCTTTTTTGCCACATTCGGCCTGTCCTTTATTTCCTTTGCTTTTCATGTCTGCTACTTTGTTGCGTGTTCTTTGAGTGTGTGTCTCCATTGTGCGTTCTTCTACAAACTGCTCTCTATTTGTCTGCTTTTGAATGTCTGCTTTAAATGTGTGTTTATGTAAGTCTCTGTTTCTTTCTGCGTGTTTCTCACATGTCCTCATCCATTTATGTCTGTGTGTCTCTGTCCCTGTCTCTGTCCCTGTCATTGTGCGTCTTTTCCCCTTGTTGCCGTCTCCATAATGTCCCTCCTCCAGCCTTTGTCACTTTGCTGAACGGGGACCAGGCTCAGGATGCCATCCGCTCCCTCCATCACAGCACTGTCCGTGGACGCATGATCAACGTCACCCTGCAGCCCACTGACTCCCTGCTCTGCCTCACCAACCTGCCCCACACCTTCACTGCCCAGCAATTTGAGGAGTTGGTGCGTTCCTATGGCAACATCGAACGCTCCTTCCTGGTGTACAGTGAGCTGACAGGCCACTCCAAAGGATATGGCTTTGTTGAATACATGAAGAAGGACTCTGCCTCCCGTGCCCGCTCTGAGCTGCTGGGCCGACCGTTGGTATGTTTGACTTGTGCCGTTTTCCCACAAAAGATGAAGCATTTTATTTTATGTTAAGTATGAAAACAATCTGAATGTGAAGAAAATTTAATCCCAATATTAATCGAAACAGTAGAATTTTAGGCGATGTAGTTTGATTTGCTTTGAGTTCAATCACCTTGGTTTATAGCACACACACCTTCCATTCATCGTGTTCCTGAGACTAACACAAAAATACAAAAAATAAAAACATGGCCTGTTACATAAAAGTTTGTCAACTAGATTTTAGAATTTGGTGTTTTTTTCCCTTCAGGGTGCATTTACAAACCATAGCAAAGATCTAAAAAAAAAAAATACTTTTAAATGTGCATGCAGATGTGTGAGTCGCATTTATTATAAATGACAGAAAATAAGTTCCCACTAATATTTTCCTTAAATTTATCATATTTATCAAGTGTTGGAAGACTGTATTGGGAAGACACGTGTTCCACGCTCATTTGTAACTTGCCATCTGTGGGACTATAGATTACGTAGTTGCAGCACATCTGTACATTTACATTTCAGGGTGATCATGTCGTCCTCCTTGCCAAACATTTTTAACCATTACTAAAGCGAAAGTTAAAAAAAAAATGGAGATTATAATAAAAAAAAGATTGAGCTATATTTCTCCAACAATTGGTGTCAAATAATGGTTTGAAATTATTTTCTTTCAATTTTTTTACTGAATGGGCAATAAACAGTAATATACAGGCCTTGAATTTTTAATTTTAGAATTCCAGTGATCAGACGCCACACTCTTTACTGATGTCCATGCTGCCAAATAGATCAGTGGAGTTCTAGAACCAGCCTGTATCGGTTCAGTCACAAATATGGAGACATCCTAACTTCCCGATGGTTTGACCTGCAAACCCTATAATAACTTCCTTTAGGAAACGACCATCAACAAATAATTCATGTCCCTTTGCACTCCCACACTTGCGCTTTCATTCTCTCTGGATAATTACAATTACGGTTACTACTCGCATTTAGCAGACGCTTTTATCCAAAGGATAAAATTAGGATAATTAAAGCTTTTTCCAGTAGGAGGCCACGCCCATGCTGGGAGTCTCCACAGGTCAACCAACTCCTTTTCCTAAAGAGTGTTTTTTTGTTTTATTTGAGTTTTTTTTTTTACTGAATCAAGTTGCATGTCATCCCACACTAAGTGGTACACTGATTCTATAGGGACAGTAAGTAAGTGTTAATTGAGCACAGTATGTACACATCCACATGTACCCAAGAAGAGCTCCCACCACCCAAAATAGCCATAAAGCTACATGTTGTGCCACTCTAAGAGGTTCCAACAATCCTATAAAGGGGGTTAAGGAGATGTCAATTAAGCACAGTGTGTACACACCCACACACTCCGGAGAAGAACTGCAATCAGCCAAAATACATGAATACACCTGTGTGGCGGTTCCACTTATAAGATTTGTACACACTCTTTTAAACATGTATTTAAAGCAGAGAGAAAGGATTATGTACGTGCATCCAGCTGCTATTTTTGACTGGGCCCTTGGTTTTTGCAAAACTTTGTGGAAATAAAGTCATGGTTCAAATATCACCATAATGTGAAATATATATTCGCAATAATAGTACATACATAATGTGCCATAAAAAGGAATTTATCATTTATCATCTTCCCCTGCTCTTGCACAGGCGGATCGTTCGGTGATGGTGCAGTGGATGGACGTCAACCAGCTAAGCCAAGAGGAGAACCTCCACTCCAGGTGTCTGTGCGTGGATCGGCTCCCGCTGGACTTCTGCGACTCAGAGGAACTGACCCAGCTCTTCTCTGAAACCTACAAACCCATCTTTTGCCAAGTGAGTGTGTGTGCTGTATGTCAAGTATTGCAGACACATCTGAAAACTTCTCACTTGTGATTCAACTGTTATTAATGTCTTACCAACTGGCTGAGCAAACATCCAGGTAGGAACGGAGCAAGTTTGGGTCTGCAATGTTAACTGATTTCAGTTTTCAGGGAATGTCTTTCCAAACGCAGATTTTTGTTCTCCAATCTTAATCTCTGTAGTAGAAAGTGTAAATGTCGTAGAAACTGAGGCTTCTGTAAATAGAGCGAATCTCATTATTATCTTTCACTTCAAAGTCATCCCCTGCTGCCCCGAACACACAGTCACACTCACCCTCAATTGGAACACCACCAGGTGAGAGCTGCTGATTTAAAATACAGGGGTCCACGTCCTCACTGGCCGACCTCCCATCTTCACCAAGCAACTGTTACCATGGTGAGGTGCGACTGCTGTGACAACATCCCCACCCTCTCCCCCCTGTCCCGCCAAATTCGACCGTGTTTCTTTATTCATTTTCTCTTCAGCCACGTTCCGTACCAGCCTGCCGCATTACATCCACTCCACCCCCACATGCCCCCTTAGACATCACTCAGCATGTTGCTGTAATCTAGTGCATTTCCAGTTTTAGCTCCACCCCTCTGGCCTACTCCCACATGGAAATCAATACACCCACATCATCCTGGTCCCATGATGCTTTGTGGGTGTTTAAGCTCACGTTGCTTCACTGTTGCAGAGCCTGTGGGCTTTGACCTATAGTTCAGTGTTTTTATGTAGTGTGTGCGTGTGTGTGTATGAAAGAGATAGAGTAAAGCTCAATAAAAACCTCCAAATAGTTGAGTCTATACAGTATTTACAACAGTGAACAAAATGAATACACATAAGAGAGCGAACAGCCTGTTTAATTCACACTGTTGGTTCATTGGACCAAAAATCTTCAATCATATAGAGTAATTGTGTGTATTTTTGCTGCAAAGACTTCTTGAGCCACGGTGCTGTGCTGGTCTTGAGTTTGGCTTGTTTGCTAAAGCGTGCTGAGGATTTGCCACACCAGCAGGAGACAAACGACCATCTGGAGGAGTTGAGGCTTTGCCAGGGTGTTAGTCAACCTTTGGGCCAGCGGTCCATAGTCATATAAGCTCCGTTTACATGGATGCAGTAGTCCGTCTAAGACATGAACCGAATCAAACAGTTCACCAAGAGTTGTGTGCACAAATAGTCCATTTATGATCATGCTTACATGTAGGCAAACAAGAGCGTCTGTTCGACTGGATTCATTCCTCAAGCATGTAGTCAGCCTCTGAAATGTCATATCTCTCTATTTGCATTCTTTGCAGTCAGCCATTCTTGCTGTTGAAAAACTTCATGATAACAATTTTGTCCATTATCTTGGAGGAACAAATTTAAAGTTGTATTACAAATGTGTTACATACAGTATCCAGTCCGTGGCAGAGATTAATCATCGTGTAGTATCACAAAGATTCACCAAGTGTTGCAAAATAACAGTGAGTTATGGAGAAATCTATGTTTTACGTGTGTATTTACAGATTGAATTGATGTGCTAACATTAGCCAGGACCACATCTTGGACCAGCTGGACTAAGCTGAGACTGATTAAGCTTCTAGGAGTATTCCACCCATTTACATAATAATAACTTGGTCGGAATAATGGTCGTAGTGCGACTTACATCCTATTGCTGTGCATGCAAACGTAGTTGATGTTACCAAGAAATGTCCTGTCCATGATAGCATTTTCATAATTCTCAGTTACAGGTGGAAAAGGCTTGTCTTGGCTTAGTTTTACTACGAGTAAGGAAATTTTAACAAATCATAATGTTAAAATTTTGATCAAAGACCTTGGTATTGATGTTTCTCAGTTGATTAAAGCTTTTGGAGGTCTGGGATGATAGATAGATAGATAGATAGAAGCAGATAGACAGACAGACAGACAGACAGAGAACATTTCCATATATTTAGTTTATTTGTATAGCCCAATATCACATACAATGTCAAAAAGGACTTTCCAGCCCTCACACATTAGTGTTTCCCAACCCGGTCCAAGCCCCAGCAAAAAATTTGCCCCAGATAATCTGGTCATGTGGAAATGTGGAATTAATTTAAGGAATCTACTAGAAAATTTTGTTTGCCAAGTTGCCATATGCAGAACTTGTGTTCTGCATATTAAGTCATCAGAGGTCATTACCTGACATTTTGCCGAACTCAAATCTTGCTTATGTAATCCTTCCGCCTCTGCCATGTAGGCAAGTGGAACTGTCACTCTACCGCTGTTCACATTGCACTTAACCTGCATCCTTGGCCCCAAGCAGTATAATCGTGCTACCCATAAAAGTTTGGACTTTTGAGCATGAGTCAGGCAGGAGAGATGGAGGGAGGACAGGGTTAAGAATGTCAACCGTATTAGAGTGATGGACGGAAGAAGGGAGGAGAGGGATGTGGAGAGGAGGGTGGTGGGAGGATGGTGCTGAGAATGCCAGAGCTATTAGAGGGGATGGAGTGAGGGAGAAGAGGGCTGACAATGTCAGACCTAATGGAGAGATGGAGAGAGGCAGCGAGGCAGGCGGAGAGCAGAGGAGAAACAGTGTCAGTCAAAGTAAGATGACTGATGGCATGGATGCAACCAACAATGTGATATTGATGGCTGAAAATACAAAACTCACGGGCAAAAGGGGTCACTTATTTATGCATATATTTTTATCATAGGATGGAGACAGATGTAATCACAAAAATAAAGGACATTGATTAGATATTGATCGACAATTGAATACAACAACACAATACAGATGACGCTGTTACATCTGTTATAGTTCTATGTGCCTCGGACCCTTTCTGAGACATACATTTGAATAATATAAAGATCACCTCTTAAGAACATAACACACAATACATTTTTTAAACAAATTTTTTACCAAAATGCCAGATGGGACCTTATAACGCCGTGTCTCTTTTTTTTCCGCGCAGTTTGTTGAATTCAGTGTTGGGACAGAAAGAAAAATGTGAAGCTATGCAATAATTGACATGATGTGTTGTCAAAAGAATGTTTCTCACAATTGTAGGCTCTATGAGGAAAGTCATACTCTTTCCAAGTATAATGTTTAGATGCTTGACACCTTTTGGCAAAACTAAGCATGAATTTAAAAGTTGCAGAGTTTTAAAGATTTCTTTAAGAAAAAAACAGCACTAAGTTGTGGCATTCAGTGACATCCTTTGCTGCACATACAGTAAGTAATGAAATTCCTCCTTAAATGTTTGCTGTATACTGGTCAAACTCACTAAATGTGCATTTGAACCAAAAGGGCTGTACTTAATTAGGAACTACTTTATCTTGTATCAAGTATTGTGAAAGTTACTGAAATTAGTAGTGTCTGCACTGTGAAGGTTACAAACACATCAGTTAGTTTTTAGATAGTAAACTGGTCAGTGTCCCAGAATAGACTCTTTTGTTTTACCAGTTAGTGTGTCATAATTTGGTTAGTTTTGTTTCGTCATGTAACTTTTTTCACCGCATTATGTACTACCAGACTAGTCATAAATTTTTAAAAAAGGCAGTTGTCCACGCGGGGAAGCTCGCATCTGTTCAATCTGTCACATTTGGTCTTGCAAGCTCCAACCAGCTGCTCTTGAATCCTTTAGAGAGTACCTACCTTGGAGTAGGAAGTGTAACTCCTGAAAATGGTTTCATGGTACGGAATAAAGGAACACACACACGTCTGATCCAGCTCGGTCCATAAAGATCTTATCCATTAAACTTGTCACTGCGATAAGCCTTCCATCAAAACAGCTCTGACAGAGGTATCATGACTTCATCTCACTGCTTAGATGGCTGACATGACCATTTAAATACACACACATACACATAGATGACTGGGGTTTTCCACTGTGACTTGGTCCAGGCTGTACTTGTGAATATAATAGCTATTTCCTAAAAGTATGTCATTCACAATTGCAACGCTTATTTGTACTTGCTTCATAAATAGATTTGTGTAATGTTTCAATTGTTGACTTACCTACAGGATGTGCGACAGAGAAGAAACTGTATCCATTATTCCAGATGTATCTTGTCTATAGCTTTTCTCACAACTTCTCTATCATGGATACTTACTCAACATATATCATTTTGTTCCCATCTCAAGGACACCAAATCCCTTCATTTCAATGGACTCTATTCATTTAATATCTGTTGAGAGTGTGCAGTTGTGCTATAGTTGAGATGCAACGATCAAGTCAATCACGCACTCACACGATAAAATGTGCCTCCACTTCCCACAGGGTCTAATTCGTAACACACACACACACACTCACACACAATAGGTTAACCTTACTTTAGGTTGCAATGGGAAAGTGTAGTGGTGGCGGTGTGGTGGCACATAAAAAGACCAACAAGTAGATTAGTCTTGTTAATATGGTTTGTAGTAAAACTGTCTTAAGGTGCACTTAACCCATCGCTATTCAAATGAGCAGCAAATGAGGAGCAAATGAAGTAGGATTGGGCCTTTGTAGATTAGTGGCAACACATTTGAAGCACAAGTGTAGAGAGCAACACAGGGACAATATTGTACTTTGTCACAGTACAGCTTAAAACATTTATTTCTATTTGACCAAATTATATTGCATTCAAAACCAAAATTTATCAGTAACATGACACAAACTGTTCTTTGACCAGAAAAACTAGCTTAACACTGACTGTGATAATATTTCCCCCCCCGCAGAGGCACACAGAGTTAACATACTGTACATTTCATGACTAGGAATACCATGAAGTTCATTCCCATGCCTGCTGTCACCATGGTAATATTTTACATTTTGTCCCCGAACCACATTAGCACTGTTCCCATCCACATGCAGCTCTCCGCAGGAGGGAGAGTAATTGTGAATTTCAGAATGCTCAAGCGTGATTCATACCGTGACTTTGTTTGGTGGCTGTGTTCTGGGTGGAGATGAAATATGTCACAAATATGTGACTCTGTAATGTGTTTTAATAGTATCTGGAAGACAAATGCAGTTCTGCTACACAACTCCATGCTTTGGCTTCACAGACAGTGACATGTTGGAAGAAGCCATTGTTGATTTTTGTCATTTCTGATGACAGTAGGACAAAAAACAGGGAGGGAAATTATTTAGTCTGTTCTGGTCCTTTTGTGCTTTATATTTAAGATGAATAATATAAAAGATGAGGTGACAAATTCTCAATTTAGTAATCACATTTTTTTTCTACAAGGAATCTGCTTTGCTTAACCATTCTTAATTCATGCACATAATAACAATGGCAATTGCTTTGTAGTTGCAAAATGTCACAGGTTCAAGCCCCACCACAGCACAAACACAAATGTGGAAAAGCATATGGCACATACAACGTATCATGTAGAGTAGGCACCAACATACTTTAAATTTACATCATTTGTTCTGAACCACATCTTAATATTTCATATATTGTGAGTGGAGGAGGAGAAAATGATTGAGCATGCGCACGCACACACACACACACACACACATATAGTTGATGATTGCATAGCATTGGCACACAAACCAATTTGAATCCAATTCAATATATAATGTATGCTCCATGGCTCACCCATTTGTTGTGTATGTAGAAAAATAACGATCAGTAAGTTTTTATTTATTCTTCTTCTCCTTTTTTCAGCCCCCCCCCCCACTCGTCAGTCAATCTATCACTGATGTTTTTTCCCTCAGTTCTGTCTCTCTCCCATCGTCCCTCCCACTCTCTCCTCTTCAATCCATTTCTGAAGTGCCAGAGTGGTTTAGGTCATTTCCATACAGTTTGCTTAATGTATGCTGATGATAATAGCCTATCGACCTCCTCCTCCACAGATACATCCATTTTCCCTCCTTCCATCCGTCCTCGGTTCCGACCGGAGGGAACAGCAGACGGATGAGAGGAGGGAACGAGGGGAGGGAGGAGAGGGCCACTTGATTGAGCACTGATGGTAACGGGCAACAGTGCACTGGCTGGGAACGTACAAATACATCTGACTACCACTGGTTCTTGATCAGATGTTCAGAAATATCAGATTTTACTACGATTCCATGGTTTGATGGCATCAGAAATTATAACCGTGTGGCTCTAAAGCTCTGTAGTCGCGTTGGCTCTTTTGTGAATGCCTACTTTCAAGAGCGAGTTTAACAATTGCACACAATTGCAAGGATGATTAATTTCATCAGAATACTCCACTCAGTATAATCGCTGCTTCCAAGGGAGTCCTGGGTATGCATATTGAGAGCTTCAAAAGACGATAATAAAACACAATGAATATTGTTGCGTTTAAGTCCAGGTTTTATTTTGTATTTGAAATTCTGCTGATATTTTCCTTGTTTCCCTCTTGTTAAATCCAGAAAATGGAAACTTAATACCTGATACTGCCTTTAAAATCAACATTTTTGGCTGCAGGTTTTTACAGGAGATGTTGATTCCACTTTTTGTAAGCCTACCCTTGCCTCAATTTCACTGTACGATGTGCACACAAAGTAGACACATCACAAGCGTCATTCAAATGCTTGCAGGTACCTGAAGAATGAAAAAGTATAGTCACTTGGGGGCGGATCACTCTGAATCATCCTTGGCCAACAGGCAATGAAAAATCTTCTTTGAGAACTAGTGATTTTTCTTAGAATAAACAAAACAACAAAAACATAGAACAAAGATTGTGCATCGGCCCTTAGCTGCAGACATTGTGTGACTATCCATGGCCAGTGATGGTGGGCGGCCCAATGTGCCTGCAATATCACTGCAGTTCCTTTTATCCTGTCTCCACTGAACCAACCACGTATAGACATTTGTCTGTCTTTAAGTGGTCTTAAAGTCTGCCCCATCATGAGATGTGCAGCTGTTGATCTGGTTCAGACCTGTTTTATTTTACTGCAGCAACATTGCCAGGCTGTTCCACATTAATCTACACAAGTAAGAAAGTGAGTATTGCGCATACTTACAGTCAGTATCCTTTGACGAAGACACAACCATCAGTCCAATTCAAACAAATCGATGATGGCGTCTGCTGCGATCCCTCTCTCACCCTGATCGTTAATCCTGCTGTATAATTTCATTTTCTAAATGCTGTTAAGGGGTTGTTAAGCTGTTTCAGCCTCCTCCGGCTCTGCTCTCCTCTTACATGCATCTCTTGTCATGTGTATTCCATGTCTTTGTGCTACATGGTTTGTCATGTTTTATAGAGCCCTGTAGTTAACGTGCTTATCATTAGAAACGATCCCATGTCTCTGAGACCAATACCTGTGATTACTACGGCAATAAGTGCTGCTTCTGCTCGTGACAGGTGTCTCAGTGTTGTCTTTGGGCTTGCTTAGATGGCTGTTAGGGGCTGTGTGGTTAAGAAAAACTCTGCAGTAATGTCTTTTGAAGCACAATGTGGTACGAAAACGTAAGTCTGGTGTATGACGACACATTGGTAACAAGGTTCATCATCATCGGAGCCGCAGGGATTCAAACAGACCGCAGGGAAAAGGTTGCAGTCTGCCAACAGATTTAGCCTCACATGAATAGATATCTCACACCAATACAGGACCTGATCAGGCCCTTTGAACCATCTCAAAAAGTGGACACATGCCTTGAAATGAGAGATAAATGAAGAGCTCCTCATGCATTTTTTCAGTAATTTAATTTGTATTTAGTCAGTTGTAATACAAGTGATGTATGTTACCCATAAGCCATTAGCTCTTAGCTTTTGTCATTAACCAACAATTATCCATTAGCTTTAAGCTATTAGCCTGCCTGCATTATTTAGCTGCTTTTAAGTGTATACTTTGCCGCTGACTGATCCTTAATGACGTTCAGTCTTCGTCAACAGTAACAGCTCCACATGCTGGCCTTGAAAAATCCATCTATTGAGCTGTAACATTAACAAAGAATGTCTGATTGGAAAGTAAACAATAACAGCCCACTAAAACACTGTGGGATATATTGTGGAACATGGAAAATTGATGATCTTTTGTACCTGTCCTTTCTTCAAGCCACAGCCTGGGTCCTTGGCAACTGACTCTCCTTTAATTTATACCTTACTAGTAGTTCTGCCATGTCCTTTTTTGTCACGACAGTGTGTTCTGGAACAAGTGGATCGTCTGCTGATGAGTAGCTCTTGCTAAAGAAACTCTTCAAAGATGTATTTTGGATGCCATGTCAACTAGAAGCTGTTTGGCTGATTGTGGATTTCGCGGTTCTTGAAAGACACTTTGCTGTCTGGCCCTTCAAAATTAACCTTATACAAATATTTGCTTAGCCTCCGTCGTATTGAGTAGTGGCAGAAGAGATTAGCAAATAAAACATAACCAAGAGGATCTGCTTGTTGTGATTTCAGTGAATAAATAATTTAAATTTGAAACAATATATTATTATTCAGTTCAGGTCAGTTGTCTGTTTTCTTACACAAAAATTTTGTTTATAACAAGGTGAAAAATGGAACAACGCAAAGCTGTGAAATCTGTGAGCAGTTTTAGGCATTTGCACGTGTGTACTCCCAAGAACAGTTCACGACTCGCAAGAAGATGTATCTCTTACATCATGTCATTTCATGTCTGCTTTTTGTGACAGAAGCCAAGACAAGCTTTTTTTCCCCTCCATCACTTCACCCGACAATCTGACAGACAGACACACAGGTACACACCGACTCATCCATGCCATTTATGTTCATGTTTTGTAACGTTTTTATTTGAGTCTCCCATTGTTTTCTTGTTGCTGTGGAACCAGAGAGGTCTACCAGTTGTGTTTATTGTTAAGCAACACCTACAGTAGCAAATAAAATGGATGCTGTGACCAGGTAACATATCAAGTCTCACTTATGCGTCTTTGTAAAATTTCCAGAAATTCTCACTACACCCAGATACATCCATAAATTGAGTGCTCTGTGAAAAACTTTGTAGCGTTCTTGAAGCGCCCCCTACTGTTAATATCTGGGAAAAAATGATAAGCTAAAATCGAATGGATAGCAGTCATGCCTGATGTTCTTGGGCACTGGAGGACAATGGATAGAAGCAAGGGGAGGAAATGCTGTCATTTAACTTAAACATGTTGCATTTTAGCATGTGCACCATTCTCTCCTCTGCATATTAACATGAGGTTTTCAACTCACTGTCTTGAAGTCAGTTATTCTATATTGTATTGGACCCAATGATACTCGGCTACATTTATGTCCAATGGCCTTCTCAGATTCTTTTGTCAGCATATTTTGGTTGGCTTGAATTGCAAAATTGCAATGAAAAAACAGCAACTGATTGGCACCGGAGCAGACGAGCTCCATAGACAGGGGTTATCATCATCATTTGTAGACGATAATAAAATGCAGAAATGGAAGGGATGCTCGTTACAGGGAATTGTTTTGCTTGTTCTGATTATGAATACATGTAAGTAGGCATTTTACCTTCTGAAAAAAAGGCTCAAATGGCAGCATACACATATATTGTACATACATATAATTACATAATGATAATAAACACCAAAACAGCTACTGATAGTTTTGCTTCTGAGTCACTGTCATTGGCTGTTTTATTCTTCTGTATTCCTGCATATGTGTAGAAAATCAATGATAATTGTCAGACAGGAACATCAGTTCCTCAGGAAAAAAATGACTTCATCGATCAATAATACAACAGGAAATCTGCCATAGAAGCTGTAGATATCAGTTTCTCCATTAACTAAAGTCTGAGTTGCATTTTGTGTGTTGTGTTTTTCTCGTCTAGCAACACCTGGAAGTGTTCATGGCATTTCTTTATCAATCTACAAGGGGAAAAAACTGGAGTGAAGTCAGCTGGGATGTTGGACATTTAGTATATATTTATTGCTTCAATACCCTGAACGGAAGCACCGCGAAGAACATGTATATAATATGTATTGTTCTGAGTAGAGGAGGAAGAACAAAACAAACTGTTCATTTTGTATAATCATTTAACTGGATTTTGAATGTGGTGTAATTCCTTTCCATGGTCTTTCTATCTAAAGTCTCTTTCTAATGATAATTTTTGACCACCTGGGTTTTATTTGGATGTTTTTTAATGTTTTTTTTTTTTTATGATTTTAGCTTCAGTTGAATGTAACCATATTAAACCCCTCTTACGTGTCAGTAACCACCTCTTACCCTCAGTATCACCCACCCCAATCACTGTTGTAGCCATCACCCAGCAACAACTCACTAGAGACTCCAGATCTTGTTGTATGTTGATTAAATTGTTTTCCATTTGTTAGTTTTTTTAGATTAAGTTTTGTTGTTTCAAGTCATTGAAAAGACTTATTTGCTAATATACTATTATGCTTACTAAGGCTGTGAGAGGTGTTTGCTAGGGTGGTAAAATGTGGTTACTGAGGTGTAAGAAGAGCTTAAACAGTATGTAGTTAGCCAGTTCTCTCTAATGGATACTTATATCTATCCCCACATAATCAATCAAAATTGTCATGCTAAATCTTTTCATTAGCAGTGAGGGAGCATTCCATTTACAAGAACACACAGGTACAAGATCTTTTGGTGACTTTTGTGTCCTTCGGTATAAACTAACACAGCCTGGCCACTGTTTCTTTAAGGGCCTACACATCCATCCAGCACTCACACAATCTATTTGCACTTATTTTGGCTGAGTAATGCCTCCTGTCTGGACTGTATGGGCACGTGCAAGCCATGCTTGATCGACATCTACATTACCAGACTGTCCTTGGTCCATTATTAATTCCCATCAGCGTGTACAGGACGTCATCCCCAGTAGTCAGTGCTTGATGTTATAACGCAGACCCAGTGGCACCAACTTGTTGACCAGACCAGCGATGACTCAACACTGCGTTGTTCCTGCAGAACACCAATGCTGAGGCATAAAACTTTTCTGCAAATAATCACCAACTTTTCCTGCTTTTAATCCCCGTTACTGTTCCATCAGAATTGAACGTTTAAAAAAAAAAAATCAAATGCATCAAATATACTTCATAATAAATAAAAGAGAAAATAATATTCTTTATTGGTATAGTACCTTTCATACATTAAGTGCAGTTCAAAGTGCTTTTATATTTGAGATAAATTAAAATAAAAAAAAGCTCAAAAGCAGTGAAATTTTTAAGATGAGATTAATACTACAGTAATATCCCATTAATATCATACGCAATGCTTAGCATATGGAATATATTTTATTATTATTATTATGATCACTGTGCACGTCACCGTTCATTTGTACAACACATGATTTGTTGCTGGCAGGTGCCACTTTATTTTAGCGTCTACTCCGTGTCTCTGCATATGTCAAGCTCAGCCCCTCGGGATGAATAATGGCCCCAACCTATGCGCAGCATGGGAGTTTGTTATAAGTTGTTAACAAACAATGCCGCATCACTTGATTTGCCTTTGCAATCTGCATGTTATTTTTATTTTGAGCTGCCAAATAATATCCACACTTTGTGTTGAAAGGTCTTTTGAAAAGTAAGTTACAGTTGGTTTGTTTTTTTGCAGTCAGTGCAGATTTTGTTTGTCTGTCTTTCAGCTGGCTCAGGATGAGGGCAGCCCTGTGCGAGGATTCGGCGTGGTGGAGTACGAGAGTGCAGAACAAGCAGAGGCTGTGCTGATAGAGATGGACCGAACTCTGGTGGGAGGACAGGAGATCCGTCTGTCACTCTGTACCCCCGGCACCTCAGGGAGAAGCACCTTGGCTGCACTCATCGCCGCCCAGGGCATGGTGAGAACAATGCATCCAAGAAAAGCATGTGTGACACTTGTGTCCGTGCACATACTGTACATATGTGCCAAACACGATTGGATGTCTCATCTGACATAATTCAGGTATAAATACTCAATCAGAGTCCTATTTCAGATGACTGTAAACAAGCGTACAGTGACGAATGATGACCGTTATTGTCATCTGACATTGTTTCGGAAATGACAAAATATTAGAACTTTTGAAGGAAATGCAATAAATATATATATGTAGCAATAAAAAGGTATTTTTATCGGTTTCTATTTTCTTGAAATCCGCTCTTGTGTCATCGTAGGAAAACCGGGATGGCAACCATCACCGATAATATTGATGTTTTGGTTTATTTTCTCATGGATGCACAAGTGTGGCCTGGAGTTTGTGCTGCGCCTTGTAGATGACAACCATGGCCGATGCAAGGCTGACAACTAAACTAATAATGTCTCTCTCACTCTCTCACAAGGCACACACCCACAAACAAGCAAATGTGCATGCAGCTATCTTGAATTGTGAAGCCCGTGCCAACCGGTTATTGCACGTCAAATGTAAGAATATAGAGAGTTCTGACATAGCGCACATGCATGAATTCCCTCTAGCTGTAATACCCGGTGTAGCTGTGGCATCCCTCCTACACAAAATTGGGGTAGCAGAAAGGCACTGACATGATAATTATAGTTCTATAGACTGAATGGGCTCCTCCACTGTCTCCTGAAGCCTGAAATAAACCACACCCACAGGCTGACACGCAGTATGACACACGCACACATCTAAATAGGCACACACAAGGAGGCACACACAGACAGTCACAAGATGTAAGAACAAATCAGGGTTCTAATCATCTGTGGCAAAGGAACAATACTTGTATCTCCATATTTAGTGTTTATACACATTTAGATGTTATGATACTCCCAGGCAGGTTATAAAATGAAGGAAACCGCTAGGGTTGGGACGATATTGCCAAAACATCACAATATTGACAGTAAATGCAATAGTAAGCAAGGTTTTGTATTAAAATCGTCAACTGTTTGTACTTATTAATTATATATGGAGCCAGAATACACCAAATCAAAAATTCTGTGATGACAGTGACAAAATTTGTCGCAAACATAAACAGTCATTCATGAGAAACATTAATCTTGCTGTACCAAGCAACACCTTTTATGTTTCTCATATAATGCATTTGCAAGGGTGTGTGTGTGTTGCTCCAGCTGTCTTCAATGCCTGAAGATATTAATGTAAGAGATCATACACAGTATTACCTGACTTCTGCGTAAGATTACTCTGCACGGAGGTCAATAAAATGAAACGCAATTTAATTTTGAACTAGTTTTGTCCCATAGAATTGTCTTTCTCCTAGGTTCTTATGGCTGTACAAATTGTTCTAAAAAGTTCTTTTTGCACATTTGTCTTCTGGAATTTTTGCACTGTAGGTTTTGCCCACATTCTGTTATTCCCATCTGTTGCACATCAGGGATTATCGGGCACAGATAAGGATGTCCTAACCTTGAGCTGTGCTATGTGAGGCAAAGTCTGAATTGTGGAGAAGATGAAGGCACGTAGAAACAAAATGTCTCTGAATAAATTGAATGAATGTGATTCATCAAAATGAGAAGTGAGGATGAGGAGAAGATGATGGAGGAAGAGGGGGGTTAATGAGAAGGATAGAGAGGAAAGGGAAATAGAATGAAGAGGGAATCAGCTAAAGGTGGAGGCAGAGAGACGGACTATGAGGTTAGATGATACCCTCAGGCTCCTCTCCGATTATTGCAGTGAATACGAACAGACAGGAAAAGAAACATCAGACCTTCAGAAAGAGATCAGGACCCGTTCCTCTGCCTTTCTCCTCTGAGCCATTTCGCCCATTTCTACCAGTTAGTGAGTCTGAGTGTGAACGCCGAAGACCAGATGGCCTACTCCCTCCTCTTCTCTCCTCTCTCCAGCTTTCACTCTCTTCTCCTTTACACGCTACTTCTCACCTTCTTTTCTTCACAGCTTCCTTACCTCCCTGCCGTGTGTGCGCGCACGCGTGTGCGTGTTGCACTGTGTGGGTGTGTGGCTGGATTTTGTGCCAGTAGCTAAACACACTGATGCATGCTGACATTTTCTCCGGCAGAAGGAAAAGAAATGAGAGAGCCATCCTCCTCCTCCTCCTGTCCACCTCCTCTTCTCCTTCCTTGAAAGACACTGTCAGCTACGACTGGCCTTGTTCAAGACCAGTGTCTGCACACACGCACACAATTTTCCCTGCATGAACACACATACTGTATATACAGTACATACTAGACTCTCTCAATCTTCCTCTTTCACTGACAGGCTGGAATCGAACCCACTCTGGCTCCGTCAGTAATGCTCTACCTTCAGGATATGACAGGGAGGAAACAAGGCTGACTTGAGCTGAAGTCATACTGTAGCTCAGGGGCAGAAGAGGAGGAAATATCACCATCCTGCTCCGCTTGTTTTAAATAGTCGTGTTTTGGCCCAGCCAGCCAGTGCCATGCCGCCGTGCTGTCAGTACTGAGGAGGATCTACCAGCGTGAGGGCTGCTCCATTCCATTTGACACAGTCTAATGCAATAGGATTTTATTTCAGTCTGCTGAATTGAATTTCCTAAGTATAACGAGCGATTGAATTCTTATTTTATAACGCGGGGCTCACAATCTGATTAAACACAGGTCAGCAGAGATCAGCACAGATGATGTCATTCCAGGAAGTCCAGCTCACTTCAAATTTAATATGTTTGTCGTCACAGACGACACAGACACAGAAAGAGAAACTTTATTGTCACAGGAAGACAAATTTGGACATTCAAGAGCTGTCTGTAACTGCATACAAAACATTTGCCCGTCCCCGTTAAATGTCCATTATATAACATTGTACTCTGAATGACTGAGCTCATACTCTTTATAAAGATGTTGAGGTGAGGTGGTGGTAGCCCTCACTTGCAATGCAACCCAAAGAAATGCCAGTTTAAAATATCTGATGTGTGGTCCTGACTTAAAATAAGGGGTAAAAATCCCAATGGAAATCTCATCTTATAACACTATTAACACATTTAATTGGGCAACTGTGAACAATTATCAGTTGGTTCTGTCTCCCTTTTCTCTTCACGTTGTATTAAGCAAAGCCTGTAAAGTCTGTAAGCTCTCTTTGTCTTTGCTGCTGGATGTCTGACGTCTTCTCGGAGTTGGAAACACTGAAACCTTTGGCTGTGTATCTTTCATACTATATGTTCTGTACACGACAACAGGGTTATACGTCACATAGAACAGGGTTACCAGAGTCCAGAACCAGGACACTTGAGGTGATCTGTCTCTTTGTACACATACATACATACATACATACATACATACATTGAGTATATGACCGATGAATGAATGCATGTACATGTGTGCGAGGCCTCATACGTGGCCATACATTTGGTTTAAGCGTTTCCATTTGGATAAAAATTGTTACTTTAAAGGGGTTTTAACTTAAATTTGCCGTCAAAAAAGCAAAACTGCCCATTCCCATGCTCATTATTAGGGGCAGGTTTTCTTGGTTTACCCGCAAATGGTCTTTTCGCTCCTCCTTTCCTTTTCCTTTCACTCTCATTTGTCACAAAGTTCCATTACCATGTTTTTTTTTGGTTTGTTTTTTTTTTTATCTTCCAAATTGAATCCCTTCTCTAGCCGAAGGCTACTGTTGATTTTCATTATTTTTTTTCCTTCTTGAAATGCCGTTCCAGAGTCCCAGTGAAAGCAATAATAAAATATATCAACTGAATATAGGCAGAGTTCCTGGCACAGGCTCTGTGCTTGACCATTTCCATTATTCTCTCTTTGACTTTGTATGAAGAAAGCACCATTGTGCTAATGTTGCCTTGACTTCAACTGAACCATTGTTTCATCATCCAAGAAGAGGCCTTGGTCTATCACACACCTAGAAACCTTATTGTTGAATTTATAAGGCATGTCAAAAAATAATACCATTCGATGACTCCTCTGACGTATCAGATAGATGATGATGTAGACAAATAATGTACACTTTGGCTTAGGGGCTTGTGGTGTCAGGATGGAAACTCATGACACAGTAGATTTCATGAAATGGATATGCATAAATTCATTGCCAAAACAGAACCCAAACTCGAAAGGCACCTGAGAATAGTTGGAATTGACCTGAAATAGACCCAAGGATAATAAGACTAGTGAAAAAACGTGGTTGACTTGAACAGACTGCAATAGAGAAAGAACACACCTGGAGCAGCATCATACACCGCCAATTACCAAGGAACTTTTCTCCTATATTCCCCCTACACTTCATGCTATCTTTTCACCTCGACACCCATCAGGATTACTCTGACTTGGGCCCAAATGCCATTTAAAGTGATACTCAAAATTTCACATTTTCTCAAACGTCTGAGTGAGGTTACAGACATTGTATGTTGTAAGTTGGTCTGTTGGTCTAGTGATCCAGTTGGTCAGCCTTTGACTGAACCCTAATGGATCCACATAACATGAAGCATGGAACCCGTGAAAAATAATCTACGTTACGGTACTCAAATATATAGGTTTATTGAGATACAAGTATCTATTCTCATGAAGCCTCATGAAGTGTTTTTCTCTCACATCAGACCAATTTCTTTATTTTTTACTTACCCCCATCATCATAGATACAGTATACATAGTGTTTTACACACCAATATCACGATTGTAGCATAACGATGTTCTATTTCGGAAATCTACAAGATCTGTTTAGCTTCGATTGCACCATGCATAGCCTCCACCTTTGCACTGTTGGAGAAAACAACATGGTTTCATAAGGTTCCATTCAAAGCCGGGCAAGCCAGATTAAGTGGATCAAATGTCTCCAAAATCCTACCAACAAAAAAAACAAACACGACAGTACCCTTGTTAAAATCTCCGGAAAATCACAAAATCTTGAAAAATCACTTGACCCTTCACATTTGTGGGTGTGATCTGTGTCTCTTACAGATCCTAAGTCATAGGAAAGGGCTGCTACCAGAGCCCAATCTGGCTCAGCTGCTGACCAGTATGACGAACCCTGCTGCCCTGCAAATCCTCATGAGGCCATACCACACGGGGAAAAGAGGAGGTAAGACTGCACATGGCATTCACAAAGCAGCATAAAATATTCATGAATTTAAGCTAATATATACAATGTTCAAATATTTGTTGCAAACATTATAAAACCCTAGTCCCCCATAGTTGCATGGCCAATATATTAGAAGTTATTTTAGATTTCACTTTATTTAAATGTGTGCGTGTTGTATAATTTTATAGAGATTTCACTAGAATGCATCCTGATATATTTGTTGTCTTTTGAAACTTTGGGCTTTTCACTTGAATTTAAGATAACCCTTTATAAACTCCATTCAGAAAGAGATAAAGGTTTGTTTGGTGGTGACAGAGTGATTTTTATGATCAACGCTCACATCTCTTCTGTGTTTTTGTTCATGTATTCTGGGGCTGTTGCCTTTTAAATATGACTTGACTTGAAAACCTGCAATGTGAAATGGACATTTTGGAGACTTTGGGGCAATATGCACATATGTAGAATCATCTTTAAACTTGTAATGTATACCTGTGTTCTCAACTCATTCTTTCCAGCGTGGATTGTAGTCTCATATTCAGATTGTAAGACTCCGTCTCTCTGTCAGGCCCTCCTATATAATCACCTCGTCGACGGGCTTCGTTATTTGATGAATGGCTAATCAGGTATTAAAATGAAATCGTGTGACATTAGTTGAACAAATGAGAACAGGAAAGAGAGAAGATGGGACGTGCGGGAGCTCTCTTAAAGAAGGGCACGCACAATTAAAGTCTAAAATTAGGAGCTTGATTAAATGTTAAACTTCTCTACCTACCAAATTCTAAACTGAGCTTTAGAGGAGGCCCAGTGATTCTCAGAAGTAACACACAAAACCATAAAATGTGTGAGCACAGGGCGATACCAAGGTGAAACAGTGTAGCCTTGTGAGCCGAGAAAATGTGTGTAAATTCTTGCAAATGTCTCATGTTGACATTCAGTTTATATTAGCCAAAAAAACAACTCATCGTATGATGATATCATGAATCATGATCAAGTTAAACACAAGCTGGAGTCTGGTTATGTTTTCTGTTTGTTTATTTTTATGTTTAACAAGAGAACACCTGATACATGCATAAAAGAAACAATGATCGCTTATCTGTTATTTGTTACACCTAGAATCAAAATATCCACTACACTATATATTAGACAGATTACCTCCCATCACCTGACTTTCGAACGTGCGGCAGAGGAGAAACACAATCGGTGCAAAAAACAATTTTTCCCTAGCAAATGAGAATTACAGAATATTTGTAATATTTCTTTTAGAGTCTTTTAGTCCTATACTTTACATTTGTCTCCTCAGTGCATCAGTGCGTGGAATCTCTCTTGAACATCGTAGATTCCTGTTGTTTTTTGTCCTTCTTTCTGGGCGGCACGGTGGCGTAGTGATTAGCACTGTTGCCTTGCAGCAAGAAGGTCGTGGGTTCAAATCCTGGGGTTGACTTCCACAACTCTCTGTGTGGCGTTTACATGTTCTCCCTGTGTCTTCGTGGGTTTCCTCCGGGTGCTGTGGCTTCCCCCACGCACAAATGCTTATTGAGGATGGATGAAAATGCAGAGAGTTCATTTTGCTACGTAGAAAGCATCATTCTTTCTTTCTTTCTTTCTTTCTTTGTTATACGTCCGTTAGATCTCTCTGTCTGCGTGCCAGTCGTGACTACAACCTGTTGCTTTGTATTATTAATTGCTTTGCCTTGAGCTCCTTTTCAGCTCTATCTGAAAAAGTAACTCTGAGCTCAGAAGACGTTATAAAGGCTGTCTGTCCCACATTTAGCTTTGTTTTGTGTTTTCAAGGTTGCAGAGCTGTTTATGATTTGTAGACAGGTGGCATGAGTGAAAGATGGATCGGCTGATTGAATAGATGAATAATTCTGCCTAGAGAAATTTGACCGGCCTCTCTGTGACAGTGACAGATTGATGCATTAGTGGAAACATAATTTTAATGTCTGAAGTAATGACTAACGGCACAGGCTGGTGTGTTTTTCTGTTTTTCTGTCTTTTTTAGGGAAATACGGACGTCACAGCAGCCTGCCATTCCTCAGACCTCCTCTCACCACGGCTCTGCTCACACTGGGCAAAGCACAACAGGTCAAAACACGGACATCTGTGTTTTTAGTTTACGTGTGTGTGTGCGTGCATGTGTGTGATGATAACGCGTTTATTGCCTCACCTTGTAGAGTGCCATGATTGGTAATGGACTCGTACTTCAGAACCTCCTGCACATGCAGCTCGCCCAGCAACAGCTTCTACACATCAAAGACAAACGTGTCAGCAGCGTAAGACACCTGCCTGTGTGTGTGTTTGTGTTTGTGTGTGATGGTTTGCAAAAGGTAAATGGGGATTTGTGGTCTTTCATGTTCCGCAATTAACATAGAAATTACTAAAAGAAACCTCAGACACTATCACACTCTTGTCTACCTGTGGAAACTTGCCTTAATACGCCTTCTCCTAAACACATCTGCTTTCTTTCTTTGTTTTTGCAAGAGAGAAAATTCAAAGTCAAGAATCTTGTTACCTTATTATTGAAAATCAGACCACAATTATGATAAGTCAGTTCTCTCAACTATTTGCCGTGCTGCTTTTGAGTCTGTGTGTGCGCCTTAGACCTGAACAGTATATCACGTATTTATTGTTATTGCAATAAGTTACGAATGCAATTTGCTAATGGCATAGAGCTGCAATAATTGATTAAATTGATGAAGTCATTGAGATTAACTAAAGGCTGAGAGCCCAGTCTGAGAAGGACGTAACATGAACTACACATGCACATTAAGAGTCACTTTAGTTAGTTTGAAGACAAAAATACAACACAAATCTATTTTCTTTGATATTGCACTGCTTAATCCCAAATTTATTGCATCACTTATTGTTATCACATCGTCCAACAAGGTTCACGTCATAGTTTTCTCCATATCATGCAGCCCCAGTAGGCAAGTGAGAGCATGGGACCCCTTTATTCCTGTTGTGCACATAAACCACACTGAAAGTTGAGATTGTCTACTCTGTCTCTTTCTCAAGTTTAACCTTCATCTGCTCTTCCCTCCTTCTTTTTTGTTTACTTAATTTAACGTTCACCTCTATCCCACCACCCACGCTCTTCTGTCTCGCTCTTCCTCTCTTTCTCTCACTCTCCTCCTGTCTACTTCCCAGGTTGCCGGTCTGCTCGGGGATCCATCCAGGCTGCTCATGCATAAAACTTTGTCTCTGCATCCTCCGGGTCTCGTGGCGCTGGGTAAAGGCCTCCTGGGAGACTCCCCAACGGGTGAGCAGCATGCCGTCATCAAATTAATTGTCATAATTCCATAAAACAAATTAGATTGTAATGACACCTGATTTGTTTGCGTGTATCAAATCTACACCCACTCACATCTCTGATGCTTTTGTTCTATTTGTGCTGTAGCTGCAGCGCCCTCTTTCAGTTATTCTATGTGCAGTAAAGCGTTCCGACTGAACGCAGGGGTGTTGAAATTTGAAACTTGTCTTTCCGTGTCCTAACTAAACTTTTGACCTCACAAAGTTGATGCGAAGCTCTATCAGTCCGTGTGTTTGATGTCAATTTACAGTGAAGCAAATAAGCAATGAACATCCTCATCTCTATCAATCAGTACCCTTTAACTCCTCATTTTACCATCACAGTATGAGAAATTTTCGGATTTCATGTGAAGAGTTCCCATGATCATGGTGACTGTATCCCCCCCCCATCCTGGTCTGGACAGCCACGCACCTTCCTCCAGCCACGGAACATTTGCACTACTGCCCTCCCATCCCTTGTCCTTCACCCGCGCTCTACATACACTTTACCTACAACTATGTCAATTTTGCACTACCTACTGCTATATGCAATATTGCTGCTCATGTTCATTATCAACACTGTTCCTACTGCACATATCTTTTATCATACTGTATATTATTGTTATCTATTGTTTTATATCACTACCATTCATATATACTTACTCTGCACTTTCTGCTTTCTTTGCACTTCTGGTTAGATGCTAAACTGCATTTTGTTGTCTCAGTACTTGTACTCTGCAATGACAATGAAGTTGAATCTAATCTAATCTAATCTAATCTTAAGAGCTTCCATGATAATTAAAAGAAAAACATTTTTATCTCCTCAATGGAGATCATTTATGAAGACATTTTATGAAACACGGTGGCTTATTTTGAGCATTGTCCTTGGAAGAACCTCTTACATTTATTTGTGATCCAAATACAATTTTTTTTTTCCATTTTCTTTTCCATTGCAAGATAGGTGTTCATATATTTATTTAGTTTTTGTACCATTTTGGCTATTCAAAAAACAATGAAGAGCAAAATAAGAAGTGCTGTACAAATGCCAAGGCAACTCCCAAAATTTGACATTAATTGATTATAATCAACTATGATTACATACTCGTAAATATGTATCAGTAAGTACATAATTTGCAGTTGTCAGTGTTAATATATTAGCGACTGGAAGCAGATTTCTGCATGTTTCGCAGCTGTACTGTACATTATTACACAGCATATTCCAAGGGAACTGCAGTGAGTATCTGCAATTCAAATCTCCAGCTGAGAAAATCTGTGTTGATTTAAACGGAAACGATATAACACAGTGTTCTGTTATGTGTATGTCTCTGTGTGTGTGTGTGTGTGTGTGTGTGTCCATCGTGTTTAGTGTGAGTTTGCCATTTTGTTTGTAATGTGAGACTTTTATCACTGTGTGTGTAGGGATTGTTAGCTTAAGGCTTGTTACAGCTAATTATTTTAGTGCACTGCGGAGGTCATTTGTCACAACGATATTGGATTTATAATTCAATGTTTGTTTGTGCGTTTGCTTCTTACCTTTGTGGCTTGCATGCATCAGAAATTATCTTTCAGTTCTTGCTTTTTACCGTGTGTACGTTTGTGCACATACATGTACGTGTCTTTATTAAACCCCGGTGTGAGTGGAATCTTGGGTGTCTAGGGCTGTTAATAAACACAATAAACGATGATGGATGATGAGCCCATTCCGAACCATTACAACTACATCAACATCCCCTCTTCTGCAAAAGAGGCCATGTTTTTAGCCACATCTGTTCAGAAACAAATTTGGTGAAAAGTTGAGTTGGAACCATAGGGCCTGGCACATTATATGTTGGTGCAGATATAATCGCAAGAGAGAGATTTTTCAATATTGTTAATTTCTTCAAAAGTAATGCACCAGTGTTGCTGAAACAAACGTTGGCGACTATCAGTAGGCGCACTTTGGTTCCATGATGGACAATAATGGAACTACGATACAGTAACAAACAAGACTGAAACATAAATCAACCACTAATACTGAATGTTGTCAAGGTGATGCAGTTTCTTTTGAATAAATAAAGACGTTGAGGTTCGCACTTGGTCAGGACACACAGTATACGCATGGTACCCTACCTTATCAATTCTGTGAACGGCATGGCGCCTGAATGGCAAAATCAAAACCAAATCTCTATGTTTTTGTTTTTATACTGAATATCAGGATTCTAGCTTTAGTCTGGGAGCTCAGTTTGTTGTTGCACACTTTAATCTCTGATTTATCGCATCATCCAACAAGTATACAAACATCCAGTCTTGTCAATTCAGCGACAGCATTGTCCTGTTTTTGTTTCCAGAATTAGTCCAGGAGTCCATGCCGGCGTCTACCCACAATGCTGCAGTGGTGGCTTCAGCAGCGGGTGTGATGCCATACCTTCAGGGTCGACCTGCAGGGGCCGATCAAAACAGCACCCACTCTGTCTCTACAGTACCTGCTGCCTCCTCTTCGTCCTCTTCCTCCTCCACCGTTTACTCCACCTCCTGTGACAGGCAGCCTGCACCTCCTGGGACGGCGCTGAGCTCTCAGCCCCAGGGACAGAGCTACTCTCTGGGAATAAGTAACTCAGGGCTCGGCCCACCTCCCCCGAAGCCCCCTGGAGGACTTTATACATCAACGGGCCAGCACAGCAGCTTAGACAGCTGCCCTCTGACTAGCATGGTGAGCACACAAAGCACACATAAAGGCATATATGCCTCCATCTCCATCGCTCACCATATACTGTACATGCCTTTCTGTGGTACGACCGGCAAACTATGCACACAAATATGTACACTGAGTGAGCCTACAAACAAAGTGCATCCATCCGGTGGGGGTTCTTTCCTCTTCAATTTCCCACTATGCATCTCACCTCCATTTACTGATGCCCAGCTGTCTGTCTCCTATTCCTTTCCTCATGTAAAAGTATTCCACAATTACTATGAATCAGTATCCGCCAGAGTTTCAAAGTCTCACAGAGCAGGTGAAATGAAAACAACTGCTACTGATGAGAATGATGAGTCATACAAATTTAATTATCACAGTGCTGTCATTGAAGTTAATAAAATGTTTTTACTCATTGAAACAACAATGCTGTTGCTTAATTTTATTATATTTTTCTCATTAAAAAAAAAGAAATTGAGGTTTGCACTTTCTATGTTTAATTTACCATTAAATAGAACAAGTATTATATCGAAAGACATTTTGTGTCCTTGTATGAAGACCTAATTAGAGATCATTTGAATTTCTGAAACTACTGGTGACCTTTCCTCCCTTTTTTGTGTTTGTGTGTGTGTGCTTTGCATGCACGTGAGTCCTCCATAAAAGCCAGAAAGATCATCACAGTTGTTAAATCCTTAAGGGATCTGATTCCAGACCCAGTGTTGACCTCTTTAAAGTCTCTTTAATAGAAGTGAAGAGTAATTTATAGAGTGCTCAGTCCTCCCAGGTACAGCCTATTCAGCACATCGGAATCATTACAGCAATTATTACAACCTTATCCTATTCAGTTAATATACAGCATCACTGCATCAAAGCTGGCAGTACTGACGCATTATGTTTTAGCTCTCAAATGTGGGCTCTAAAGAGCAGCTGGATTGTGATTTCATTTGCAATGAAAACCAAAAGCCTTTGAGGCTGAAGGTCACAGTTATTTTGCTTATTTATGTGAATGATGATTGATCTCTTTCTCTCTGACTCATCATTCTGCCTCTCCAGGTTAGCAGTGGTCAGGGTTCTCTTTTGGGGGAGCCCCCTAAAGAAGTCAGACTGCCCTCTAATCCTTACCTGAACCTGGCCAGCGTCATGCCGGGGATGGTTCTGCAAGGTACACACATGCACAAAAACTAAATGAAAACCTAGGAAATCCTTATTGTATAAACCTCCACCCAAGGCTACACATACTCCCACCATTGTCATTTTTACTCAGGAACATGTTTTTGACAATCATACTAATTGAACAACAACTGCCATAAATTGTGTAGAATGTTTATATTACTGTACGGAAACATAGGCTTTGGTAAAAGGATGAGATGAATTAATCAGACTTAAAACCACTGAGTTACAGATGTTTGAGTTATGTTGTGGCAGTGACACCCATAGGCAAAATGCCATAAAATTGAGCAGGATCATTTATAGTTTTTATGTGCCTCATCTATTTTTGGTTGCTGTTGAACAACTGTGTGCAAAACTAATGACATTCAATAGCGTACAGGCCACAGAGAACCAGTCAGTCTACTAAGGATCAGACGAAGTTTATGAAAATCTTTTCACAAACTTTTAAATGACTGATAATCAGTTTGCTGAAATGAGAGTGACATATGCTGAAAGATTCAGTGTAGAGCAGAGAATCCAGAATGAAAGGTTTGACTTTTGACTCGGACTTGGCCAGTGAAATGAAGATAAAGTCAGGTTCACTAAGCCTAACTAACTTAAGATAAATGTTTTTGCAGTGGTGGTGCCTACCTCACTATGTTTCCCACCCTGTTGTTTCCTTCTCCATTAACTAGGATCAGTGGGGAGTAAAGGCCAGCAGGGAGGGCAGCCTGGCTCTGGAGTCTACAGCAACTCATTGGCTCCTATGGCCTCCCAGGCGTCCGCCTCCTTCCCCCACAGCGCGGCAGCTACAACCACAGCCCCCTACAGCACCGATACCTCCACAGATTACAGCCAGTACAACCAGGCCTACACACAGGTAACACACACCGAGGAAGGGAGTGACACAGTGAGCTGTACGAAGGGGGGACAGGCAGGTGGAAAAGATGGTTAGTGAGTGAGAGGATCTGGCTGAGAGGACTGCCTCTCCATTTGTCTCACCTTCCACATTCCTGCTCGAGTCTCTTTGTCTTTATGTCCCTACAGCAACAAACGACAAATCTGATATATGCAGAGCATTCCGAACTCAATTTCAAATGTTAATTACCTTCTTCTCGTCCAATCAAATGAGTCTTGATTAGATGACCAATAAAATGGCCTTGTTTAATTTGTATGGAATGAAAAGACAGGAGAGCCATCGGCGGTAATGATAATTAATGAATTAGGGGGGGGAAAGGGGGAGTCTGCTCCTGCTCCCCTTTGCCTTGTGTGTTTTATGTGTGTGTGGTTGTGATTTATCATAGGAGGCCATGCAGCAGTGGTACCAGCACTACCAAGCAGCACAAGCCCACACCTACAGCACCACTGCTCCACAGGAAAGCACAGCCACAGACTACAACAAGGAGCACACACAGGTAACACACGCAAACACAGACACCACTCTATATCTGTGGTGCTGTGTCGGAAGGCCAACATACCCCCCCATGAAAAGAATACGTAGAGAAAAAAATCACCGGGATTTTATGTTGACATAAATATTTAGTTCTTCAACTGAATCAGGTTGAAGTCAAGTTAATTTCCTGTATTCTTAGATCTCATCTGTGTAATTTGTTACTACCTGGCCATTTGAGGACAGGGAATCTCTCTTTGAATTTCCTCTCCCATGGTTTCTTCCTTTTTTCGTTGCTCGTGTGCTTTGGGCAGTATCCAAAACTTTTTCTTCTGTGGGCCTCGAAAAAGCCCCTCTATAGATGAAATTATTAAATAAACTCGACTTGAGATACATCAAGTTCCGACACGTCAACCAACTGGACACTGCTCACCATATTTTGTAGTGAATGGGGTCCTCTAGTGGTGAGGACAGAAAATCTTCAGAAGAAAAAAATAGTAAGAATATGTTCAGGTGGTTATGATTTTGTTGCACATTGTGGTTCATCCCCATCAATTTGAATAGTAAATGTGGAAACTGCAAATTTTTTGCTGTGCACCTTGATTTTTAGTCTTTTTCAGCAGTGTGAAGTCGGTGATCTGTTTGTTTCGGTCTAGGCTGCACCAGTGTCCACCTATGGGGATTACAACTCCTACATGCAGGCCGTCACCCAATACTACTCACAGCCTGTAGCTGCTACCCAGGCATACGCCAGCAAGGTACACAGACACACGCAGTCTCTCAATACTTCCATCATCTTGTAACCATAAAAGCAGAAGCACTTGATCCAAACAACTTCCTGTTCTTGTGCTGACCGAGTGTAAACTGTCAACACAGACCGTAGCCATCGTCAGCCTGCTGCTATTTACATGCAGGTTGTCTGCACATTTATTTAGAGAGGGTGACCTCTCTCTACGACACAGATACCCCTCCAGATAGAACTCATCACTCTGTACCCCAGCAGCTGACAACAACCATCCACACACACACACACACACACACACACACCTGACACGACTAGTGCAGGCTCATTACTGCCAGAGGTGTGAAGCAGGACCATTCATGTATGGGTGTGTTTAACAATGTTCGCAAACTCACCTTACATTCTATTCATTTATAATTTGTTTTCACTTACTAGGATTTGACCTATGAGGTTGATAAGTTAGCAAAGTGCAAATGTTTGGAGTTACAGTTGTATTAAGGTGCTTAGATACATATTTGAAGCAGCCAATTTATTGCTTTTATGGCGTATAATCAAGGTTTTACGTGTGTTTTGTGGGTGGGACCATTAAATGCCAAACAAAGCTTTTTTACCATGAGATCCTCACAGTGTTTAATTAAAATAGATTTGAGAAGTGATAAAAACATGCTTAGCCAGATTTTGATTTACTGCGAACGTAAACGTCAGTGTACCTTAAAACATCCACTAGGGGGCAGATAGGCTGGCATTGGTGAAAGATTACCGTAATGGTTGGGTAGGTAATCTTGGAGCCGGCAGGCAGGCAGCGAGCGGGATGTTGAACCCAGACGACAGACGCCCCT
>OMNV01029685.1:0-22200 GCA_900303265.1 Brotula barbata | reverse complement strand
GCCAGCTGGAGGAGTCTTCCTCACTCTTCTTTATCCGTCACTAAAAGTCCACCATGTTGTCATGTGACTCAGGACTGACTGACTCACTGTCATCGTCAGCTCAGACACATTTATTCATGAAGAATCCTACAGGGAGATCAGTGAGCAAAGTCAAAATGAGACAAATTAACTATCATGAGTTAATGATAAAAAAACACAATGGACATTTGGTGTCATATTTAAAAAATCAAAATTAACAGGACAAGTACGGGAGGATTATTTTAAAGTCAAAAGCCATTTTCACCAAATGGAAAAAATACTCTCTGACACTAATACTCACTGCTACTACTCACTAATACTCACTGCTACTACTCACTAATACTCACAGCTACTTATACTCGCTGACACTTACTAACTAACTGACACTACTACATATACTCAGTTGGACTCTCTAATACTCACTGATACTCATTAATACTAACTGCTACTCGTAATCACTCATACTCACTGCTACTTATACTCACTGATACTCACTAATACTCACTGATACTTATACTCACTGCTACTCATTAATACTCACTGATACTTATACTCACTGATACTCATTAATACTCACTGCTACTTATACTCACTGATACTCATTAATACTCTCTGCTACTTATACTCACTGATACTCATTAATACTCTCAGCTACTTATACTCACTGATACTCATTAATACTCTCTGCTACTTATACTCACTGATACTCATTAATACTCTGCTACTTACTTGTGGTGATGCTACAGTTGTTGTTTTTTTAACATATCTTTGTCAACTCTGAATGGATGATTTTTTTTTTCCATTTTCTCTCAGAAACCCACAGGATTGGTCAGATAGATGAGGACACCTGGTTGCTTGGCAACATCAACCAGACTGGTTACTTCAGGGTGAACTATGACCTCCACAACTGGAAACTGTTGATTCAGCAGCTACACACCAACCCTCAGGTATACCTGTCTGTCTGTACAACTGTCCATAACACCATATACAGTACCTGTCTGTCTCTGGAGCAGCCTGTCTGTCTGCACACCTGTCTGTCTCACCTGCCTGTCTGTCTTCCTCTCCATCCTTTTTCTCTGTTGTTCCCGTCTCAATCTTGCTGCCTCTCTCTCTCTCTCTATCTCTCTCTCTCTCTCAGATCATCTCTGTAGGAAACAGGGCGGGACTAATCGATGATGCCTTTAACCTGGCCAGGTGAGTGTGCACATGTCTGTGTGTGTGTGTGGCTAAACGGTAATAAATGGCTGCATCTGTGTGGTTGCATAGCTGGTTAAGAAGTGATGGATGTAGTCTTTGTGTGTGTGTGTAACACAGAGAGCACAGTGGCCCCTCGTTAGCTCTCCACTGAGCCTTGCTAATGTCTAATGGACAAACAATTAACTGGTCCTTAACGATGTTAACAAGTTAATGAGCTCGTTAAGACGGTGACACACACACACACACACACACACACACTGGGATTCATTCCGAGAGAGAACAAGTGAAAATCTATGAGCACATTCAGTCCAAACCGCTCGCTCCATTACTCCATTAGTGTCCAAACCACAGCAGCAGTTCCTGTCAGCGCCCCCCGCAGGCTGTCATCAGGACTCTTGTCTTCTGACGCCTATTACCAATTCTAATCATCTGTCACTCCTTCTCTACACCTCTGTCTATCTCACTCTCATGCTCTCTCCTCCCTCTGTCCCCCCCCTTCCCCCCACCTCCTCCTGTGTGCAGGGCGGGGTACCTCCCTCAGAACGTCCCCTTGCAGCTGATTGGTTACCTGCCTGGAGAGTCATCCTTCTTACCATGGCACGCTGCCAGTCGAGTTCTGTACCAGCTGGACAAACTGCTGGACCGCACGGAAGAATACAGCCTGTTCAGTGTAAACTGACGATCGATCGATACACAGATCAATCAGTCCATCGATCAAGAAATCAAACGATCAATCAAACCTCATTGTTCCTTCACAGGACTACGTGTTGAAGCAAGTTGCCGCTCCGTACCTTCAGATCGGTTGGCCGAGCAACGTCGCCAGCAACGAGGGCAACATCCTGCAGGCGTCCTACCAGGCCGAGTACACAAACACACACACTTATACACGTACACACAAACATGTACATATACATGTTTATATATGTTTACGTATGTGTGTGTGTGTGTGTGTGTGTGTGTGTGTGTGTGTGCGTCCACAGTGAGCTGCAGAGGGAGCTCATCATGTTGGCCTGCAGCTTTGGACACAAACAGTGCCACAGTCAGGCCATCAATTATATTGCAGACTGGATCTCCAGCAACAAGAACGGGTACACACACCACACACACACACAAAAATATCAAGCGTATCTGTCAAGAAGCAGGAATTACCTCATGTAACGTTTTCTCACCGTATCGTCAGTTGATTGTGTAACCGTGGTGACAGTGTCCTGTCTTCGTCCTAGGATTCCTCCCAACATCAGAGACATTGTGTACTGTACGGGCGTCAGTCTGATGGACGAGGACGTGTGGGAGTTCATCTGGATGAAGTTTCACTCATCCAGCGCCGTTTCAGAGAAGAAGATCCTGCTGGAGGCGCTGACGTGCTCGGACAACACCTTCCTCCTCAACAGGTACCACGCTGACACGCTGCTCCGTCAGAACGGAACCAGGACGGACAGGACGAAACCTGGAGAAGCTACTGTGAAACTGTAGCTTTTTCAAGCTACTTGTGGCTTTAAGTAGTTCAGTTTAAGCCGAGAAAGTAGTTCACTGAAGCTTTTTCCTTTATTTACGATCAATTGACCATCAAAACAAATTTGTCCGCTGTGGCCTCAAACATTGTTTTTCCTCTGACCTTTAACCCTTAAAACTGATTTTACTTCATGTATGAAGACATTACAACTGGAGTTGAAATGTCAATGGAAACTTGTAGGGCCCCCAGGAAGACAGGGACCCCCTCCTCTCCCCCAACACACACATACTGGCATACACACACACACACACTGGCACACACACTCGTCTCTTTCTGCAGTTTGTGTGCCGTATTGATTTTCCAGTCACACTAAACTGTTCTCCAGAGTGGAACTACTACATGTTCAGAAAGATGCTATCAAACACACACACACGCATAGACACACACACTCTTATAACACCACAGCTCTGAAACACACCCTTATTGGTCACACAGGAAATGGTTTCAGCACAGCGGGATTGTGGGAACAGAGAGAGCGAGAAAGGAGAAGGATTGATTTTGTGGTTTAATGAAAAGACGCCAGCGACAAACAAGCACATGCACACACACACACACACACACACACACACTCACTCTCACTCCGTCTCCTCTGAGCTCTTAACTTTGCCTTGTTTTTCTTTTTTATCTGTTTGTTTTGTTCTTGTTTGTGATAACAGGAAAACTGTTTAAAAAACGCTTTAACCTTTGTGTTTTGTTTCGAAAAGGTCGGGTTAAAATTCCTCTCTCTCGCTCTCTCTCTCTCTCTCTCTCTGATACAGGAATGATAAATCAGTTCTTTGCGCTCGCACATATTCGACTTAAGCACGTAAATCCTTTGTCCTTCGTCTTTTCTGTCATTTGACCTCAGTGCTGCCCCCCTAAGGAGATACAAAAAATGCTATTGTCCTCAGTTTGCCTAAAAAAAGTGACTATCTCTATGGTTACCATCTCCATGGTTACTGTCTCTGTGTCACTCACCAAGCCTTCCTATCTGTTCTCCAGGTTACTTAACCTGTCGCTGACCTCTGACCTGGTCCCTCAGCAGGATGTCATCGACGTCATCATCCACGTGGGCAGGAACCCCCAGGGGCGAAACCTGGCCTGGACATACTTCAGAGACAAGTGGGACGTCCTGAACGCACGGTGAGACGGGCAGACGGACAGACAGGCAGAGAGAGGAGCTCCTCTCACACAGAGATAAGAGAATATTGGCAGTGAAGTTGCTCTGGCTTCTGTCCCAGCATTGTGGGATTTGGTTGATTTATGTCCCAGGTGTTGTGTTTGCATCCACAAACATTCTGGCCCCCCGGAGCTCCAAACCCCCCACAGACCACGGACAGGGACGCTTTACTTTACTCAGACAAAACCCTGTGGAATTATGGGAGATCGGTCTGGGAGATTGTAAAATATATTGACAACGTTGAAACACTGACAAGATCACCGATGTGAATCGATAGAAAATCAGTTAATGATACATTTATGATGAGCTGCTTGAATGAGATCACGAACTGAGAAGCACCTGCAAACGAATGAAGGAGTGCAGAGGAAGGAGTGAGAAAAGAAAGCTGTCACTGTCCGTGGGAGGCTGAAAGGCCCCAGATTGTTCCGTATCTTCCTCCATCCTGTAAAGGACAGCGTGGCCCGGGTTCGTGGGTCTTCCCACATAATCAGATGGCTCATTTAGAAACATGAACACAGTGAACATTTTTCTTCCTCCTTGAAAAGTTTGGTCCAAAACCAAATAACTGATATGAAGAAAAAAAGAAAAAAAAAACCTCCTACAAACTAGAACTTGAACAAACCAAACAGATTGTCCCTACTCAGAGTGAACGAGACAGACAGGTAGACAGACAGGCAGGAGGACAGGCAGACAGACAGACAGACAGACAGACAGACAGACAGACAGGTAGACAGACAGGCAGGAAGACAGGCAGACAGACACATACAGACAGACAGACAGACAGGTAGACAGACAGGCAGGCAGGAGGACAGGCAGACAGACAGACAGACAGGCAGGCAGGAGGACAGGCAGACAGACACAGGCAGACAGACAGACAGGCAGACAGACACACAGACAGACAGACGGGTAGACAGACAGACAGACAGACTGGCAGACAGATGGACAGACAGACAGGTGCATTAACTGTCTTAACTGTCTCACTCTCTGCAGTTATGGTGAAGCTTTGTTTATCAACTCAAAGCTGATCAGTGGAGTCACAGAGTTCCTGAACACAGAGAGGGAACTGAACGAGGTAACACACACACACACACACACACACACACACACAGATACACTCAATCTCCCATTCACACGTATGGTAAATTTACAGATTGACTGTTTTCCATTACGGGGCTGAATCCCACCGAGCGCCGTCCTCTTCCTCTTCCTCTTCCTCTTCCTCTTCCTCTTCCTCTTCCGAGCCGAGCTGAATCCGCCCCGTTTTTTTGTTCCTGCTGTATCATAGCGATGTTCTGATTGGTTCAAACATTGCAGCAAATATAGAAAAAGGACAGAGGCACCAAGTTTAGAAATGCAAGTAAATCTCGGGATAAACACTTTTTTATTTGGTTTATTTGGAGATTTCGGTCTGAACAGTTTAAGTTTAAAGCAATTCTTCTTTTTCATTCCCGTTGGTTAAAAATCAGCATTCTCTTCAATATTACAGATTCTCGTGCTGCAAACTTTCACTTGAACGTTTTCAAGGAAATATACTGAATCGTGGGAGGGAGGCGTGGCTTAACGGGATGATGTCATTTTGTCCATTATAAACACTTTGGTCCAAATCCTGATGCAGACTTTCCATGATCAGAAACCAGGAAGAATGGCGCCCTCAGCTGGTTAGAGACGGAACTCACAACAACAAGAAACATTGCAGCATTAGCTTTGTTTTGGTGTGTGTCGTCTTCTGTCCTCTGACCAGTGAAGAAATCTGCACTGGTTGTAAACAAAAACTGAGTGAGGTCAGAAAAATCGACATTTTGTTCAAAGCAAGCGACTTTGGCTTTGGGGACAATGACTGTCAGCGTCCATGTGGCCAAGAGACACCTGTTTAATCTTCTTTCTTTCTTTCTTTCTTTCTTTCTGTCTTTCTCTCTTTCAGTTGAAGGAGTTCATTCATTCCAGCGGAGGGGGGGCGGGGCCCGCTTTACTCCGGGCGCTGGAGATCGTTGAGGGTAACGTGCGTTGGCACCGCCTCCATCGGCGACAGTTCTACCAATGGCTGCGCAAAGCGCCGAGCTCCGCCCTCGGCTAATATTAGCCCGAGCGAAGGGACTGCTACATGAAAGCTAAGCTAATGCTAACAGTTTAGAGCTGCAGTCAGATTGAACAGGAAGATTGTGAAATATTTTATTGATTTTATCGATTCATTGTTTCCTCTGAAACGATCAAACCGGTTACATTGTTTGTTTTTTTTGTGACTTGAATCCACACGGTGATTCACTCCAGGTAACAGCTCAGTTAGCTGCCCCCCACTTCAAAGATCTTCTGCCCACAAATTTGAAGTCCCGCCCACTGCTGAAGGCGATTGTTAACGTACACTGAAACATGGAAAAAATAACAAAAGTAACAACGTAAATCTAAACAAGACGCCTACGTTCCAGTCTTTCAAAAGGCTCTATGTTGTCCAAACTTATTGCCTAAAATGCCACCAGAGGGGACCGTTTTAAAGGATCTCCCTGGACCCCCCACATGTATTTCTCTTCGTGTTCACAATGGAGGCTGAAAGGAGGTTTTCTTCGCGAGGGTTTTGATGACATCTTGCCCAAGATGTCATCCTGGTATCACCTCTGACCACAAATGCCGTGTTCCAGTGATGACCCTAAGGTGGTAAAAACCAAATATTAAATTGGATGGGGGGGGTTCTTAGAAGAAACAACCAAAACACAGAAGTATAAACATGGTGGTGCAGAAGATTGTAGTACTGTTTTGTTTCTTTTATGTAACGAAACACATAGAATTGTGTCAGACACCGTTTGTTCTGGAGTGGTTGTGTTTAACTGGTGACGCATGAAGAATCCAGAGTTCATGACTCATAAGTTCAACGGTAAATTGGTATTTCCCAACGTTGGACACCATGCAGCATAAATCACCGTGACAAACAACCACAAAGAAACAACCGCTTCAGCTGAAACAGAGGAGAAAACAATGGAAAGGGAAGCTGAAGGTTATCAAACATATGAAACGTTCAGTGTGCGTGAAGCATCACCGCACAGAACGGCGTGAAGGCTGAACGGTAGGAAGTGTGTATGATTGTGAGCGGAATTTGGGGATCATAGTTACAGTCGGAGAAGAAAAACAAGGTCAGAACCGACTCGTTGTCCATCGTAAGAAGATTTGATGAATGAACAAAAGGTTATCTGAATTTGTTATTGTTTACTGTTGTTGAATGGACAAACAGGAAGGACGAAGGCAAATGTGTCATTTTGTTCAGATGTTTACTTTCTCCAAACTTATCATTATTTGTTGTTCGGTAAGTGACAAGATTTTTAGATATTTTATAGATCCCAAAGCTCTGGTCACATGACCCAGAGCGACAACTTCTTTACTTCCTGGTACAGACGCTCTCTGCCCCCTAATCAACCAACGAGCTGGAGTCTTTTTTAGCAACGGACGGACGTCAAATGAAAGAACAACATCAGAGGAACACGTTGAAAACGCAGAGCACTGAAAATCCTGACGCACAAACCAGGAAGAAGGCGCCCTCGGCTGGACAGAGACGGAACTCACGACATCAAGAAACATTGCAGCATTAACTTGGTTTTGGTGTGTGTCGTCAGCCGCTCTTCTCTGAAACACAAGACGGCCGAGACATAAGTTCAGATTTTTAGGACAATGACTGTCAACGTTCACGCAGCCGATCGGCAGTGGAGTTTAAGAGCTGGCGTGACGGACACGATGGTGAGATGGACTGAAGAGCACGATGGACTCTAGACCTCAATGGACTCTCGCACTTGATGTACTCTATAGCATGATGGACTACATTGTAATGGGCTCTAGAGCATGGAGGACTTGAACTCGATGGGCTCTACATAGTGATGGATCTCAAGAGCCTGATGGACTGTAGGGCATGATGGACTGTAGGGCGTGATGGATTGTAGGGCGTGATGGATTGTGGCGTCACAGACTGGAACATGGTGACATCCAGCTGGTGCTTTGTTTCCCGTCAGCACGTTGCTGATCGTCACCAGGGGGAGCGAACAAGAACATAAGGAGGTGGAAACAAACGTGTCTGTATTCTTTTGGTGAAGTAAAGTAAAGACTGGAAAGTTCCCTGTATTGAACCTGAATTTGTCTCCTTGAAGAGAAACCGTTCCTCCTCCTCTGTTAAATTTGATGTTAATAACTGAGCCATAAATTATTGGGCCTGCATGTGTCCAGTATGTGTGTGTGTGTGTGTGGAGGGTGCAGGGGGGTATGCACAGGTGTGCGTGTGTGTGTTTGTGAGTGTGTGTGTATGAGACATGGCGACGATAGTGATGAACAGTGGTGGTGGTGGTAATGATATTCTTATATTGATGTTTATGGTTATTATAACGATGACAGTGTTGATTAGCATTATAATAATTATTGGGTGCCGTTATCGTCCTGTCAGGGAGATTTAAAGCGCAACACGTAGAAAACCAATAATCAATGAAAACAGGACTGTTTTTAAAATCTGATACTGATCAACACCTGATCATCGTCATCGTCATCATCATCATACTGGACTGATCAGCGATCAATGACTGATCAGTCCAGCAGTGACTGTAACTTCAGTGACATCCGTCACTCTCAACCTGTAAAGAAATGCTCTTATTTTGGAAAGACTTTGGACCGAACATGTTGCTGTGACTTCCTGTTTCTGAGTGGATCCTATTAAAGCGAGTAACCTGTTGCGACTGACTGAATCTCTTTTTACCTCCTGAAGGTCACTGAGTTTCAGCCTGACGTTTCTCTCGGCTTCAGCTCATCTTCGGTGTTCTACTTAGGAGCTACAGCTCCTCATTAACATATCAGGTGGGAGGAAGCGGCGTACTGTGGGTGTACGGAGGAAAGATGCATCCTAGGGAGGGAGCGGAGAGGTGGAAGGTTCCTGGTTAGATTCCCTCAGTTCAATTGTCCTCCTGCTTCAGTGAGTGGGTGGAAAAAAAAGTCGAAAATAGTTTATGTTCTTAGGAAATGTAAACAGATGTCTTCCTGACGGTCTCTCACTGTTTAAGAGTTGCTCTTAATGCAGCAGGTTGTCATGGAAACAAAGTGAATATCAGCTCACCCACTTCTCCAATGTATCACAAAATGAACTGCGGCTGACAGAGAGTTTGTTTTCTTCCAAACAGTGAATGCAGCAAGAGAAGACTTGCGTGCGTGCGTGCGTGTGCGTGTGCGTGTGTGAACGCATGTACCTGCACTGATAATGATTAAGAATGTGATGATGAGACAAATGAGCGGATCCAGAGGATAGTTAATGGAAAGAGACAGACAGCAGAGACAGTCAGTCAGACAGACAGTCAGTCAGACAGACAGACAGACAGACAGTCAAACAGACAGTCAGACAGTCAGTCAGTCAGTCAGTCAGACAGTCAGACAGACAGACAGACAGACAGACAGGGTGTTAGCAGACATAGCAACTTGCATTTGGAGGTTAAATAAGGAACAAGGGAAGAAGTAAAGAAAATGAAACTTAGAGAAAGGGAAATAAGGGAGGATGATAAGAGATGGGATGAAAGAGTGTTTACAAGACGTCTGCTAATCCATATTCAACACTGTTCAATATCAGCAGCATTTTATTGATGTTATAACAAAAATTCAACCAGCTGCTACAGCAGCAGGGCACAGGAAATGAATCCAGTCAAATCTACTGCAGTGTGTGTGTGTGTGTGTGTGTGTGTGTGTGCGCGCGTGTGTGTGTTCGCGTGTGTGTTGGATTCGTTTTTTTCTCTGACAGCAATGAAACCAGGAAACACTGATGATATCAGTTTATTTTCTTTCTCTCCTTTCTACTCTGTCCTCTTCTTCTACGTCTTCCCATCATTCATCCTTTCCTCCTGTCCTCCCCTTGTCTCCTCTCCTCTTCTCCTGCCTTTATCTCTTTGTCTCCTCTTCTCCTTTTATCTTCTTCTCTCCTTGTCTCCTCCTCTTGTCTCCTTGTCTCATCTTCTCTCCTTTTTCTGTTTTCCACTTCCCTCCCGGTAATCTTCGTCTTCGCTTTTTGGTGTCTGATTTATTTCACTGTGAATTAAAGTTGGACTCATTTTTTTTTCTTGATCCAAAGTACACACACACACACACACACACACACACAAATTATGCATTTGCACTTTGTCTTTGCAAACTGAATTATTTCACAAACTGAATCATTAGCTTCACTCACACTGAGCTGCTCTCTCTCTCTCTCTCCCGCTCTCTCTCTCTCTCTCTCTCTCTCTCTCTCTCCCTCTCTCTCTCCCTCCCTCCCTTTCTCTCTCTCTCTCTCCCTCTCTCTCTCCCTCCCTCCCTTTCTCTCTCTCTCTCTCTCTCTGTCTGTGAGTGTTTTATTTTCTTTTTAATGAGGACAGACTCTGTGCAGAAGCAGACTTGAGCACTAACAGCAGCAGAGTTTATTAAGCCAGAATCCTACACTCTGATTGTCTTCAATTATGTAAACACTTCATTACATTTATAGTCGGTACAAAATATGACTTCAGAACAGTAACGCAAGATTGTGTGTATATAAAGGTGCATATAGTCTAGATTTACTCCATAATGAGGAGATTTCCAGTAAATGGCACAAATAGCTTGTTTTCCCATTACTATACTCCACTTACTCAGTAACGTGGTTACAATATTAAACTAATGACAGGATAATCAATTGTGCTGTGTTTGGAGGCACACAGGCATTACACACACATCTACAAGCTACAAATATGACATCATAACAAGGAGACCTTTAGGTGGGTTGGTGGTATGAATTCATTTATCTGAAGACACATTCCTGTCCATGTTAAAACATAACCCTGTCGCAAAGTGTACACTACAGCGACCACAGAGCAACGAAAGGTTTTTCATTTTTTTTAACGTTGGAATTCTTTCTCTCTTTCTTTTTATCACTGGACCTAATCCTATTCTGTCGCATAATTTTATTTACCACATAATTTCTAATTTTATAATATAACAGAATAACATATAACACAATATAGACTTAACTTTGCAGTTTATTTAATTTACTGTTTATTGTTTCTTTGGATTGTAACAGCGTGTAAAGTGAACTTTACTTCTTATCTTATTTGTTGCTTATTGTTTCTTGAACTTATGACGGAATAACGTCCTGTCACTGAGGTCTGGTTCTCGACCAGTTCGGCTGCAGTGTCAGTGTTTGGCCTGCAGGAGCGTTGTTGTTGTTTCCGGAGACCCACTGAGCTGGAGACTGCCAAAAACTGTCTGAATTTATTACAAATAGGCCGACAAAAACGCCGTGAGCGCCACCAGGAAGCTGTATGAAGGCCGCTTCGTGTTAAGACTGAACTCTGTTGGATAAAAGGTGCGTAAATAACGTTTGAATCTCTCAAATGTCGCTGTAACGCCGTGGAGCAGCAACAGGCCGCGAATCCCCGTGTTTTCTTAGCTGAGTAAAGCCGGGCGGAGGCGGTGCAGGGTCCGCACGAAGCCCCGCTGAAGCGCCGTTTGGTGAGGTGACCAAATGAACAGGTTGTGTTCGTGTGTGTGTGTGTATTAGCACGTCACGGCGAACTGAACGTGGAATTAAAGGGAATAATGTAGCTAATGATACGTGTTACTCGGACAGCCTACACATGCCAGCATACGTCACATTGTTTACGAGTAATGCTAACTGCTGCTAACTTTAGCAGACCTGGCTAAGTGCGTTAGCTCCCTCTGAGCCAGGTCTGTGTCGTGGGGTTCGGTTCATTCGAAGAGGTTTGAGTGGGTCCGTGTGCTGGTGTGGATAACAGTGGGAATGCTTTTGCTTTGCCGTTGGTGCGTGGCATGTTTACAAATGAAGCGGCTAAGCCAGCATGCTAACCGAAGACAACAGTTAATGGTGTTTAAACAGACGAAATTCCCTCAAAAGACTCCTGCAAGGTCAGCATCAGAATGACCCCAAGGGTTTTAAAGCGACAATTTAATGTTTGTAGTGTGACTGTGGACAGCCCGGAAGTGATATAATGTAGTAACGTGACGTGAAAGGTTTCCGTTCAGAAACACAGGGACATGTCCAGACATATTTTGTGTGTGTGTGTGTGTGTGCTTTCGTAGTAACCAGCTGACTCAGTGCTCCCACTCAGAACAGGGCTGATTCCAAAGCCATGCCATTTAACAGCAGCCTTCAAAAGTTGTTCAATTGAAAGTTTTGTGTCTGACTATAAACTATCTGCCTCCACGTTTCGGCTGCCTTAACTTATCTCTTCATCTAAGTTGGATGTACTGTTCAAATAAATTGCCTGGAAATGTCAGAAACGAGAAATGGAAGCTACGTCATCGGAAGTAGTTGCGCTTTGATCCTCTTTAAATGGTAAATAGACTGCATTTATATAGCTCTTTCATGCAAAGCGCTGTACAATCTTTGCCTCACATTCACCCATTCATTCACTCATTCACACACCCGACAGCCGAGGTAACCGTGCAAGGCCCGCTTGCTTGTCAGGGTTAGGGTCTTGCTCAGGGACACTTCGACACGGACGGGCCCTCTTTAGTACCATTCCGTTTGATTTCATGCTTTTGATTATGCTGCAAGAAAGGCAAATGAATTCGCTTTCACAAACTTAGGCAATGAATTGTATCCACCCCGATGTGACTGAAATTGGAACAAAGTATCAATGTGTTCTTAGTCTGAGTTACGTACCTGATCTTAGTGGCTGTAAATCAATTTAACCTCTTAACCTCGGCGTTTGCTGTCTCGATGTTTATGTCCTCAATGGACCGGCTCACCTCATACCAAGAGTCTTTCGATCCTCCTCTGCGATTACAGAAAATGAAATATTCTGTAATCAGAATATGTGTATGAGGTTCATGCACACGGCCAGTAGGATGATGATGATGATGACCATTTTTCAGTAGTGAGCCATCTTGCTTTAATTGCTTCGTGGTTCTTAAGAAATTATGTAGACTCACAAAATCACACATGGAAATCTATTTTTGTTTATGACACAGTATGTTGATATTTGTGCGCTTGTCTGTGCTGCTTAATAAAGACACTACACTACAGTGTTCATTTTATGTTTCATTTGCCCTCTTGAATAATGCCCCTGTGTATGGACTCACTCCTGTGTCCTGTGACTCAGATAGTGTTGAGTCATGCTGGTCTAGCCCCGACATGTTTCCTTCGTCTGATTTAAACAGCTGTTACAGCATGTTTAAGGTCGATATTATATACAGGACTCAGACTTGGCACTGATAGGCTCTGGTAGACTCTGACAGGTCCTGATAGGTCCTGGTAGGTCTTGATAGGTCATGGTAGGCAGTAGGCTGGGACAGGCCATGCCAGGTTGGTCTAGTTCTGACATGTCTGAGCAGGTCTATAAGAAGCTGCAGCCAGCTGTGATTTCACTGCACTTTATCAGGATGGACTACGCACATGTTAAACTGTACATACTGGTAAGATATTTAAGCTCTTTTACACTTATTGTGATTTTTGTCGTGAACAAATTTCACTGTTTACCTTCTTTTGTGGATAACATGGTGGGTGAAGCGGTTCAATAACTGAAGTGTTTGTGTATTAAATGTTAATGAATTATTCAGACTGTCGACTTAGATGAATAACGTGTCTTAACTGACAGAAATTTGGGATTGTTGGGTTCCACGTCACAGTTATTTTCACGTGTTTACTTTTATCACCACAGTAATTGCTTCAGTTTTTTTGAACACTCGCATCTGTTTGTCTGTGTTAGTTTCTAAAACAATCGAGTTAGTTAATGATACATTTACACAGAGGATCGGTTTGATGAAATCACCAGATGACTGTGAAGTATTGTCTCTTTAGAGTCAGTCTGTAATCACTAAACAGGAGGGAACACGGGCTTGAATTGGTCGTTGAGATTTAGTTCAACATTTTGTTCTGAGCATCAGATTTACTGAGACACATGCAAAAAAAAAAATGGTTGGATCTGTGTTGATTTGGTTTTGACTTAAATGTGGAAAATTGTCTTTTCACATGAATTCACTTGTGCTGTCAAAATGATGATGTGTATTCGTGACAGAAACAAGCATCTGATCAGATCATCTTTTTTTTTTTTTTTTTATCATTGATTTATTTATTTATCATTTGAAAGCAGAGAGAACAAAATAAAGATGCACCGCTTTTAGGAAGTTTCTAAAATAGGGCCAGAATGACTGCACTACAATCAGGATCATTGTTCAAATGAACAAAGCTCCACAGATGCCGGAAACTATCCCCATTATAAGGTCTTCCACACCTGGCTGTCACGTGATGTGTTGTAATGAAGAAATATTTACTTAGTTCCTCTCGTGATGAGACAAAGGGCCAGGCCAGATTATAATCACACATTAATTTTCCGTGCGTCTTTGCAGTAAGCAGCTGCTCCACCATGTCAGCCGACAGAGATCTCACCACCGATGCAGCCGACGATAACAAATTGGTGAGAAGATTCACTGTTTACTGTTTGTTTACTGATCTGTGGTCCACCTGATATCTTCATTCACCGCATTCTCCTGCTTTGTCAAAACACCGCCCTCACGCTCTGATCATGTTTAAACGCCAGGTTAATGATCATGTCTGCATGTGAGCAGTATTACAGAGAGAAACGGACAGAGATGGAACGGTTGCGTTTCTCTGTGACTCAGTCTTTCTTGTCCTGTCTCTCTTTTACCCCGTCAGTCCATTTCCCCTGTGTTGGACTCCAATAAAATAAATTGAAATTGGCATGAAATTCTGTGGGTCCTGAGCGTGGCTCTTTGCCATCTTGAGCACGTTAAGCAGAGGCAAAGACATAACACCCATTACACTTCCAATTCAGTCAAGTTGCCGGCATATCGCTGTAATGACAGAGCAGAAAATAATCAAAGGGTTGTGTGCATATAAACGTAGAGACTGTTACAAGCTGTGTCTGTGTCTGTGTCTGTGTGTGTGTGTGTGTGCAGGTCAGACCTAAACTCGAGTTTTATTCACTGCTGCAACATGCTGGAGCCACAAAAGATGTTTTCACAATGAAGGAGGTACTACCCGCCTGTCTCCATGTCTCTTTGTCTCCCTTACTGTCAAATTCCATCATATGATTGTTTTTGTTTTGTTTGTTTTTTTAAGTTCAGTAATGTGAACTTACGTCTTTGACAAAACAGTTCAAACTCTTAACATTATGAACAAATTGTTGTATTTAGTGTTGTATTTGAGGGAGTTTGAGGTATTGTTGCGTAAATAAGGAAATCTAAATTTGTAGGAAAGTCTATCCGTTGATCGGGCATGATGGGATGTTTGGGATGATTGAGTCTGCGAGGTGTTGTTGTTCCCATGATGCATCTGTGCCGTGGCTTCACAGGTGATGTTCTACCTGGGCCAGTATATCATCCAGAAGCAACTGTACGACCAGAACCAGCAGCACATCGTCCACTGTTCCCAGGATGCACTGGGGCGTGTGCTTGGAGTGGACACTTTTTCTGTCAAAGAGCCCCGGTGAGTGTTGGGACCGTCTCTGTAATAAGAGCGTGATGATGTCATGGAAGACGCGTCAAGACATCGGAGTGAGCACTGTGACTCTTTGTGTTCTAGGGTTCTGTTTGCTATGATCACCAGGAACCTGGTTCCTGTCAAGAACCCAGGTACATCCTCATCTTCCTCACCCTCTGCTCCTCATCATCTTTAAATAGATGCTGAATTACACAAAAACAAGAATTTGTTGTTTGTTTGTTGTTGTTCAAGTGATAGTTTCGCTAAATGTAATGATCCGGGCCGGAATTATGTCTGAACTCGGTCACTGGTGTTGTTTCTCTGTAATATTCTTGGATATTTGGCGTTCACTTCCACAGATCACGATCCGTGGAACACATGGTAGAAGTTCTCAAAGATCCTTTATGTGATCTTAGTTTAGTGGTGATACAAATCTGTTCACGGTTGCCTCAGAGACTGGTTTCCTTAGACCCTTGACCCTAAATTGTCTATATGCTTCCTGCTGCCCTCGTGAGCGATGATGCTCCATAACGTGAAGGAGCCGAGAGAATGTCGAGGAGATAAACATTGAGGGAGTTAGATGAAAAATAAGAGCCATAGAAAGGCAATTATTATAGGGCATTAGGGTCCTTATAGCAGAACCCCGAGGATACATTTAGATTTTATTGCAGAGCACATAACGCGACCATTCAAAGAAATGCATGCTGGATGTAAATTTCCCGACAATTATCCCTTTGAAACTTGTTTCACTGCCGCCTGTCCCACCAGATCAGCTGTTCTTAGTCTGTCCTGTCAAACACTGGATTTAGGAGCAGCTGTTCATGTCCTCCTCGCCTTTCCTCTCAGCTCCTCCTGTCTGCTCTCATTTAAACACTCCAACTTGTCTGTCTGCCCCTTACAGATTGTCCTCCCAGCCTCAGTGAAACACAAGACAACAGTCAGACAGACAGAGGGACAGAGGTAACGCACACGCACACATACACACATTCATGCACCTGCATAAACACACGGAAGTGTTGGAGATTGTCCTCTGACACTATTTTGTTTCCTCCGTACGTGTGTGTGTTCAGGAAGCAATTTCAGAGAGTCGCTCTTCATCGCCAGAGAGGAGGGGCAGGAGATGGAGAAGGAGGAGGAGGCGGAGCCATAGGAGCAGCGACCCAGGTGAGCCCACCCGTGATGTAATGACTTCATTTGAATATTTCATCACGTTAATCAGTCTGTAGCCAATACGGAGGAGGGAGGAACTTTTCCCAAAGCCTCTCAGATTCTCAAAGTTTCTACATTTTCAGGTTGTTTGTGTGGGGGGGGGAGGGGCTGTAGTGTATAAGTATGACGGGGCTACAATGTGGGGGGTAACACTGGTACTGCACCCTACAATGGTAAGTCTTAAACTCCACCCTCTCTTTGTCATCAGGCCCCTCCCACAGTATAGAGGATGATGAAGACGAGCAAGAGGGGGAGGATGCGGGGGAAGAAGGCAGAAAGAGGAGGCGGTCTGACAGCTATTCATTCACCTTTGATGACAGCCTGTCCTGGTGTGTGATTGGTGGCCTCGGAAGTGGGCGGGACAGACACAGCAGCCAATCATCGGACTCGCACAGCACAGTGAGTATCAGTTTTCTCAAACTCAAGGTCACCTCCTACATCAGGCAGCAGTAAGAATCAAACATCATCTGGCATTGTTCCACTTGACGGACTTTTCTTTTATTCTCGTATCTCTGGGCTGAGGTCACTTATTTGACTTGGAGATGTAAACTCGTTGCTTGGTCCCAGTTTTCTCTTCTTGCCGGCTCCATTTTGAATTTGAGGATTATTAAAAAACTCTTGTCGTTGTGCCACTGCCAACTTTTTGACATTTTGATGCTGTTAGACAAATTGCGAAGACGTTTGGTGCAATACAGTAGGCAGCACATATTTACACTCTCTATATACACGCACATACTGTATGTATATATACGTATATATATATGTTATATTTATATACTGTATATACAGCATATATATATATATATATATATACTGTATATACATAGAGCTGTTATATATAACAGTTAATGAACTGGAGGGTAGTTAGACAACTGTTGGTTTATAATCCTGAGTGTGTGTGTGTTTGTTCAGTCTGGGAGGTCCGAGGTAGCGGTTGCAGTCTCAGACTCGGACAGTGACAACTTCAGTGTGGAGTTTGAGGTCGAGTCCGTCGACTCGGAAAGCTACGATGAAGACGACGGCTCGCTGTCTGCAGACGATCAGGTAGGAATCTCCTCAAACCTGTTTGCGTACTCATCTTTCTGTCTCTTCATCTGTCTCTCTATTTACCTGTCTGCGTGTCTGTGCACAGGTGTACGAGGTCACCATCGTTGAAGCGGACGATGACGACTCATTTGATGAAGACACGGAAATCACTGAAGCTGTGAGTCCACACAAATACAAACACAACTCTTCAACCCACTTATCTCAGTCTAACATGCGTGTGTGTCTGTGTGTGTGTGTGTGTGTGTGTGTGTGTGTTTCAGGACTACTGGAGGTGTGTGAAGTGCGACGAGTTGAACCCCCCCCTCCCCAGACACTGTCTGCGTTGTTGGACCCTGAGGCAGGATTGGCTCCCTGATGTGTCCATCGACAAGACAAACTCCCCTCCTCCCAGTCCTAAAGACCTCCCCCCAAAGCCACCTGACCAATCAGCTGCCAAAGAAACTGCTGGTAAGTTGGTTTTAGCCCCTTTGGCCTCATCGTTTTCTAATCAATAGTTTTGGTCATCAGTTGATTTTAAAAAAAAATAAAAAATTTGTCCCGCAGATTTCGATGTTGAGGACAACGAAGGGCTCGATGTTCCAGATGGGAAGAGGACAAAAACCCCTGTCCCCCTGTCCCCCTGTCTGACTGACTCCACCACCTGTCCACCAGACTCCTCCTCCTCCTGTGCGTCCAACTCACAGGACGTCCTGTCAGAGTCTCAGCCCTCCTCTTCCTTTTCCTCTCAGGAACTGTCCCCGTCGGCCCCGCCCACCGCCACCATCCCCGAGCTGGAGCGCAGCCTTTCTGCCGAGTGCCGGCTCCCGGACTCGTGCCTGGACCCGTGTCTTATCTGTCAGTCCAGACCAAAGAATGGCTGCATCGTCCACGGGCGGACAGGACACCTGATGTCCTGCTACGTCTGTGCCAGGAAGCTCAAGAAGCGGAACAAACTGTGTCCCGTCTGCAGGCTGCCCATCCAGTCTGTGATCCTCACGTACTTCAGCTGAGAGTCTGTCCTGTGGTTGTTTTTGTTTTTCCTCCACCTGTATTCCAACAAGAACGCGGCCAATCCAGAAATCTGTTGGCAACATGGAGAACGCAGAAGAACCACATCAGCCACAACAGGAAGAAATGCTACAAAGTCTATTCTTCGTTACAACCGTGAACGTAATTTCAGCTGCTACTGAAAGCCTCTGGTGCAATTGCTCCATATTGACATCTGCCAGAAGAAGTTTCAAAATAAAAGCCCCTATTTAAAATTTCTAAAAAAAAAAACTGGACTGGTGGCGCCTCCTGTTCGGGGAAACGCTGAGCAATGTGGCAGTAACGACTCGGAACGTTCCCGCTTCCAATAATAGACGAGGCCATCAATGTAAGAGTCAAGATCAGCTCATACCGCCACCAAGGCCGCGAGGTGCTTACTAAATGAGTGTTCCAATATTAAGCTGCTAAATGTCAAACAATACGATTTCATCAAGATGTTTCTCTGGAAATAATATAAAATATCCAAACATCTTCTCAGACTGATCAGACTGACTCGAAATATTGATATTATATTATTATTGATCGACTATCATCCAATTGACATGACGGAAGATGCTGATGAAAAAACAGGCCCTGATGTTTAACATGGATTTTTGTTCCTTTTTTTTTTTTTTAATATGAAGATGAGTAACCTTGTGGGGAAGTGAACACACACACACACAGAGTGTATGGGTGATGATGTAATTTATTCAGACTGTTGATATTTGTCTATAAGAGATGTGTACAGCTGATGAATTAATGATTAATTTTGTATTGTGTGACATGTAACAGAGTTAATTTAACTTAAATAAAGTTTATTTAAGCAGACAACACTTCAGTATCAGGTCCTGTCATAAGATTGTGAATTTTATTTTGAAATGAGTCCCTTTTTTTCTCTGCTCAATAAAGTTTGTTTGTGTTTCATGAGATCAGAGAAACAGATGGACAGTAGGATGGGTAAATGATAAACGTTAGGCCGGTCCTTCACGTGGAAAACTTTAAGGTCTCTTAGAGAAATACACAGATATGTATGTATTTGTATTTTGATCCAGACTACATCGGCAAAATAATGGCGTGCTTGACGTGAACACGTGGAGGAAGACATGGACCTGAACGAGGATCCCGATCCAGATCCAGGTCCAGGTCCAGACCAGGCTGTAAGATCACCAGGTGCACCGGACTGTACAGGATGTGAGCCGTTTTGTTGTTTGTTGGCGGAAGTCACGGATCGGCGGTCGCGGAGGACCGGATCACCTGCTGGATCAGCGGAACCGATAACGGAGAGGGGAGTCCAGGTCCCGGAGCAGAGAGCAGAGACTTCAGCCGACGGTTTCAGGTAAGCAGAGGCGGAAACGGATCTACACGAAGTCTCTTTACGTTTAGAAACTCGACATCGATCAAATATCACAAAAGGAGACAGAATAAATCAAAAACTAAAGACGGTCCACGATTCATCTGTAAAAGTCTGACGTCATCTTCATCACCATCAACAACGGCAGCAGTCGGAGCAAAATTTAAATGATAAATGTGATTGTTAAAAAGTGAGGATGACAGAGAAACATTCGGTCATAAAAAATATGACAAAAAAATCAAGTTTATCAAAGATTTGTTTCAATTCTAGAAGTTGAAAAAATATGTCGAATCATCTTATATAAACTTTTCAATCAATCATTGGTGATCAGAGTGACCGGTCCTTCGCACTGTAAATTGGGGTTCTCAACCCGTGTTGAACCCTGGACCTCCGTCCTTCCTGTCTCAGAATCAACCCGTGGACCACTGATGTGGGTCTTAGGGGGGTCCAGGGCTGAGATGAGACTTTTTTTCTTTTTTTTTTGACCTATCAGTCAGATTTCTGTGAGTGTTGAGTGTCTGTGTCTTTTTGTCAGTCCAGCGGTGGACAGGGACAGTCTCGTGTCCTTTTCTGTCTCCAGTCCAGCCTGTCCTTATTCCTCCTGTATGACCTGAATGATTGGATGATTCTCACAAAAGAAACAAAAAATACAAAGTTACACAAATGAAGAATCGCTAAATGCTTCTTGTAACAGTGGCAGAGACCAACTGCAACAACTGCGGGGACAAAGAAGGGGCTGCAGACCACCCATTGAAAACCCTGCTGTAAGCTGCACACACTGCAAAGATGATCCTTTTGTTGTTGAATTTTTATTAACAAACTGAATTAAATACTATGAAACATTTAAAAAATCAGTGTAAGGCACATCGGGTCGTGGACTGGACCGGCCGGTAATCTGCACCAGACATCGATCCAAGAATGAGAACTTCTAACATTGACACAATAATAGTGGAACATCCATAATTTGAAATATTCCAGATGATACGTGAATGGAGCCACTCTGCCCACCGAGCAGCACGGCCGGGGGGACAGAGTTTTGTTGCCACGCTGTGAGTCCAGAGGCTGTGGTGTTTGGTTTTCAGGCTGCTCGTGAATCTGAACCCTTTGAAAATGAAGATTCCACAATCCTGCTCGGATAAAATAAGACAAAAATAAAGTCAAGAGTAAAAATTTTTAAAAAATCAACGGCCTCCTTCCATTCTATTACGCACAATAACACAAACGCCTTCCTGTGAAAGCTTTTCAGAATTTTTTTTGGCTCAATCGAAATTGTTCAGTGTTGCTCAAAAGCGCTCCTCTCAGGTCACATGGTGCTGCTGGACTCAAACCTGTGGATCTCTCAAATAATGACCACATGACTTCAGCCAATCAGAGCCAGGAGATGGGCCAGTAAGTAGAGCCACACAGTTAACCCCGCCCACTGTGGCCTGGCTCCTCCGCCCCTCAAGTGTTCCGGGCCGTGGGTACAGGAGAGGGTGGGGCCAACAAGGGAAGTCTTGGCGTCCGCGGTGCTTCGTCGTAACAGAAAGTCATGTGTGAGGGCGGAGTAATGATTGGGACCGTGCGGGACGCTAAGAGTCTCTGTCAGGACCTCATGACCTGGATATGTCACCTGTCAATCAAAAGGACATCAGACTGATCAGGTTCCTGTTTCACCCCCCCTTGTGTGTGAGTATGAGTGTGTGTGTGTGTGTGTGTGTGAGTGAGTGTGTGTGAGTGTGTGTGTGTGTGTGTGTGTGTGTGTGAGTGTGTGTGAGTGAATGAGTGAGTGAGTGTGTGTGAGTGTGAGTGAATGAGTGTGTGTGTGTGTGTGTGTGTGTGAGTGTGAGTGAATGAGTGAGTGAGTGAGTGAGTGAGTGTGTGTGTGTGTGTGTGTGTGTGCGTGTGTGTGTGTGTGTGTGTGCGTGTGTGTGAGTGTGTGAGTGAGTGTGTGTGTGTGTGTGAGTTTGTGTGTGTTTGTGTGTGTGTGAGTGTGTGGGTGAGTGTGTGTGTGCGTGTGTGAGTGAGTGTGTGTGTGCGTGAGAGTGTGTGAGTGTGAGTGTGTGTGTGTGTGTTTGTGTGTTAGTGTGTGTGTGTGCGTGTGTGTGATAGTGTGTGTGTGTGTGTGTGTGTGCGTGTGTGTGTGCGTGTGCGTGTGTGTGTGTGTGAGTGTGTGTGTGTGTGTGAGTGTGTGTGTGTGTGAGTGTGAGTGAATGAGTGAGTGAGTGTGTGTGTGTGTGTGTGTGTGTGTGTGTGTGAGTGAATGAGTGAATGAGAGAGTGAGTGTGTGTGTGTGTGTGTGTGTG
>OMNV01029683.1:0-16751 GCA_900303265.1 Brotula barbata | reverse complement strand
TGGGGGGGGGGGTTGATCCTTGCTGCTTGTGTTTCTCGATCTATTCTTTTCTCCACACTCTTTTCTTTTTCTTCTTTGTTTTTTCACTTTTTTAATTATAGAACTTTATTGGACTGCGGGCATCCATTTTTGAAATAACAACATCCTGCATCGCGCATGGTATCGCGATCGTGATTTCCTGTGTCAGCTCCCTCACACAACACAACGCAAACGCTTGTGTATGCTGTCGATTATGGTTTTAAAAGTTTCAAGAAAAAAAAATGGAATCGGCCAAATTCGGTTTGGGCAGGCAATCCGAATCAGCCAGGAAAATTGCAATCGGTGCACTCTGTTGAAACTAGATACATTTTTAAGTTGAAGAAAAAAGTGTTCAAAAAGAAGCCCTTCCCCTCGATAGTTTGGTCTCAAACAATCTGGAGTTAAGTGTAGCGAGTCAGCTGTCCTTTCTCTGGCGTGCTAATTTCCTGCAGTGAATAAAGATGTAGATGGGCGAGATGAAAGGCAGCAGAATGATGACAGTCAGAGCAATGTCCATCTACAACAAAAGAAGACAACAGTTCTGTAAGTTTTAAGATAGAGAAGTACTGTACAATTAGAATACTGACAAAAAAAGGCAATTGTAACTCTACATTTATCTTTGTTTCCCATACCGCAACATATATTTATCATTGGTTTCATCCATTTTTGAGCACTTACATGTAAAGGGTCTCCGCCCAATGTGTCTTTGACCAGCGCAAAACAGGGGTACTGCAGCAGAGAGACGAGAGCGCCCAGGGCCATCACCAGGCCGTACAGCTTCCCAAAGTGACAGGATGGAAAACTGAGAGAGAGAGGGAGAGCTCTTAAGTACCCGTATGTGTGTGTCCTGACGTCCATGTGATATTTTGTGGCTCAGTTTGTGACAATTGACAACCTGTGTTATTGTAATCGATGCTTCTTTCCGTGTTACATTTTTTTTGTTTGTGGATTTTTAATGAAGTTGTCGATTGATCACACTTGACATGACGTCATTGCAGAGAAGGAGAACCACAGAAGAAAAAATGAGTGGAGGTCACAAGTTCATCTCTGACTATTTCAGGAAAAACCAACAAACTTTACAAAACGTCACAGTTTTTCTTTACACGCTCTGATGTTCTATTTATTTATCCACTCACACAATGCTGATGAAGGCCGAATGCCCCCCGTAGATGAAGGAGCGATTGAGGACCTGCAGAGCAAAGGTGAAGTACTGAAGGGGAAGGAAAGGAATGGAGATACACACAGAGAACAGCAGGCACTGCAGGCAGGTGAGGAAAAGGGAGAGAATAGTGGAGCGCAAATCTGCCTCGCGCTCTGTTTCTCCTGTAGGGGGAGGGCACAGGGAAAATGATTAAGGATGGAGCTAACTCTCATCTTGGCATTGAAACCGAAGCACAGCACAAGTGATTTACCAGGGGCCCGGGTCTTTCCCTTGGATTTGTCTATGAGGAGTCCATTCCAGGGAGCACACACCACTCCAAAGAGCTGAGTGATGGCAAAAGCATTGGTGTACTGGCTCACTTGGACAAGGAGAGATGGGAGTCAGAAAACAAAACAGAGAAAGAACAGGATTTAGCGTTGTACAGCGATTAATGCCACGGAATGAAAAGCTCAATTGGAGCACAAAGGGAAAACGTCATTTAATTAGAAGGCACTCAGAGTAAAGATGGATTTATTTCCCATATAACCAGCCATGTTTACTTACAATGGACTCATTCATTCATACAACATAGCTCGTTTCAAACATGAGCCACGCCCACTCTTTGTCATGGATGCTAAATGGACTGCATTCCTATGACTTTTTTTTTTTCCAAAGTGCTTAACAATGTTTTGCCTCACATTCACCCATTTTACACATGCATTCACACACCGACAGCCGATGTAACCATGCACCTGCGACATGGAGGGGTGGGGGATTGAATACCCCCTTTCCCCTGAGCCACGCCGTCACTTGTTAGCCAATTATGTCAAAATGGTGAGGAAATAAAAAAACAAGGATACACCTGTTGTCCAACTTGATCCAGATATTTTAGGTGTAACATTTTGTAACCACTGACCCAAATTGTTAGAGGAGATAAAAAAAAAAAGGTTTTGAACAAATTAAAAATAGTGGAAAATCAATCATTATAACCTATGGTTCAAAGGTTAGGGGCCAAACTGTGAAAGTGGTGAATGAATTCTTCTCTGGGGCATGTCCAACCCGTCCATCACCTGCTAACAGACAGACAGACAGGTGATAAACACAGTAAAGAGGGTGAGTGAGTGCGGCACCTTACCTACTGACTGATCGTTGTTGGCCAGCCGGTTGAGCATGGAGTTGAGCGTCCCGATGAAGAGGAGGTGTCTCAGCTGCATGACGGAGAGCCACACCACGTGCCACAGGAAGAACCAGGACAGCACGCAACTCCGGAAGCTAGCCACTAGACAACGGGAGACATAGGCAAGATACTATAGAACACCGATTTACTTATGCAGTGAGCAAAGCAGGAGATAGTCACTTCTGTCATATGAAGCACGGGAAAACAGAGTTTGAGGCCAGGTGGAGGATTTTTTTTTGCTTTTCTGACTGGGAAAGATGCCTCTTGGATTACTCGGCAAACAGATCCATTTCTGTTTCTTACCTAAAAGAGATCAGAGGTCTGGTCTTCCGGTATACTACTGAAGATGAGAATTGACACCGTTTCATTTCATCAGGGGTGCATTTGTTTGAAATGTCACCGAATGAGTGCCGGATCAGTGAATACCATACCAAAAGTCTGTGTTTACATCACGGTAATCATGTCAGGCCCCTGGATAAGCTGTGATCGAGGTAGACTAGTCCAGGTTGTAGTAGTCTGAGTATGGACAGCGAGCAATTCTGACGCCGAAGAGTTGAATGTTACTATGTTCTAAATCCCTTTGAGAGAGTTTTTGGCTGCAATGCTGTCACATTTGCCTCTGTGTCCCGATAGCTGCAACTCTGGGTGGAGCTCTATGATTTCCACGGAGGAGACCACGCCCACACTATGACAACATGATTCCCACTGTGTATATTTGTCTTCCTGATTTTACCTTCCACTATCTCTGGGGCTTTTGTGCTGTCCTTCCCACTCTCCTGCTTCACATCTGCCAAAATGTCTTCGTCCTTCGTCTTCTCAGGCTCCTCCACGTTGTTCGTGTTGGCCTTCTTACACGTCAGTCTGGGTTAACAAAAGAGGAGGTTTATGTCTTGTATGGTTTTGGATGGTTTTGCTCCTGGAGTTACCTTATTAATCTGTGATTTAGGACACAGTGGGGGTAGATAGTCTACAGGTTCTCACCCGTAGGTGTAGTCTTCTGGCAACACGTAGGGAATGTGACCTCTAGGCATCAGCAGGAAGGTCCTCACAACGTGTATGACGCTGCAGCTGGCGAAAAATAGGAAGGAAATGCGGAGAGAGATCCCCTGCTCGTACACAAGCTGCATGCAGGAAAAATAACGGTTACGTGACATGATCCAGGGGATCCGACAACGTAGCGGTATTGGATGATTTGGTAACAAGCATGGTTGCAAAATACATGAAAATGTGTTTCGATTTAAAATACAAAATGCCCCTTATAGATTAAAACAAACTACCGAAGACTGATAAAAATTATTGAAATGAAATAAAATTTTGTTTTTCGTAAGTAACAAAAATACATGTGGTGAAACTATAAAATAACGCACTTTTTGTTGTGTATAACCACATTAACATGGCTTTGCCCTTTTACCTTGAAGATGAGAAACACAGCTGATGAAGAGTCAAAGGCCCCGTTGTAGAGTGTGATGATGGTGGACCGTTGAGCAGCAAATAAGTTGCCCACCTTTCCAACACACAGACACGCCATCAATACATAATGAATGGGTTGTTGCAAGTATTCATGTTTTTGTTTGTTCTTTTTTTAACTACAGCAGGACTCCTTTTTCTGTTCTGAGAGTGTTTACCGGCAAGTTGGTCAGGAGGAGAAGAATCCCTCCAACAGCAATGCAGGGCAAGGCGATGAAAAGCAGGAAGGAGTTTGCTGCATGATAGTGAACAGTCATTGACACACTGCACAACTTCTCTCTTAGTTACACAATCCATTATCCATTCCTGCATCCATTTATCATCCATCCATTTATCATCCATTCCTGCATCCATTTATCATCCATCCATCCATCCATTTATCATCCATCCATCCATCCATTTATCATCCATCCTTTCATCCATCCATCCATCCATCCATCCTTATCATCCATCCATTTATCATCCATCCTTTCATACATCCTTTATCCATCCTTCCATGCATCCATTTATCATGCATCCATTCATACATCCTTTCATCCATCCTTCCATCCATCCCTTTATCATCCATCCTTTCATACATCTTTTCATCCATCCATTTATCATCCATCCTTTCATACATCCTTTATCCAACCTTCCATCCATCCTTCCATCCATCCCTTTATAATCCATCCTTTCATACATCCTTTCATCCATCCATTATCTATACTAATTGAGATATTGGCTAAATCAGTCTGACTCATAGATGGACATTATTTCATATATTTCAGACATGTTGGTGTCTGTGCACGTGTCAGTTCAGTTGGTTAGTCTACATCGAGGTGTTCTATAATGGTCATTCTGAATAATTGTCAGGGTAATAGCTTGAACAGGATCAGGAGAACATTTTACAGTATTTGCTATTCCAGGTGATGTTCAGTTTAATTAACCTTCAGCTAGATTTAATGCCATATGTGTGTTGAAAAGCTTTCATTCTGATCTCTAATGTTGTGTGAGAATTTTGTACAAAACATTTTACAATATGAATTATTGAGAGAGTTGCAATTGAGAGTTAATTTACTCCATTCCTGGATAATACTTATGTAACACATGAATGTCTTACTGTGGTTAAATTAGATACATTTCTAATACCAGTATATTGTATTTCATCTTAAATACATTTTATGAGCCAGTATGAGTACTTGTGTAATTTGTATCACAATACTTTTGGATGTATTTGTGCCCATCTCTGGATGGTGGTCAACATCCAGATATATACATATATGTCTGTATATGCAGACATTACTATCTGTATTCATTTTGTTATGTCATCACATTAAACACAGGTCCAAATGTAACTTCTCGGTAAGGTCAGGTAATCCTACTATCTTCCCTCCTCCTATTTAACCTAGCATATATCCACCTATTTCAAATTCTGGCAAAAAGCCCAACATTTCAAAAGACGCCTAATACATCAGGATGACGTACCTGCATCGGAGAAGGCCAAAACAAGGCTTCCAGCAGTATGAAGCGCTCTGGAGAGAAAAATAAGACTTCATCAGTATCATTTCTCTACCAAAACCTCACATTCACCTCTGAACTGTCAACATATACATACTCATAACTGTCAGCATCCTTTATTGCCCTGTTCAGTGGAAATTGGGGAATAAATGCACACCACCAGTCAGTGTGCACTTGTTGTGCACACTGATGTGTTAGAATGTGGGATGCTGACTTTTTTTAAAAAAACTGTCATCTGTGGCATCAAGTCAACCCAGTGATTTCAGGAGTGTGTGGAGTCAGGGTAACTGTGCTACTTCAGGAGTCACAACTATAACCATGCCTCTGTATTGATGACTTTAAATACGTCAAAATAGTGTATCACAAGATATAATTATCTTGTTCCCATTCATTAATAATTTATTGCCGTGCATTATTTTTAAAATGAGATATAATGTCACTTTTCTTACTTTTCGTATTAAAATACAGGGCACAAAAACAACATCAATCGACAATAATGCTGAACTCACATTCCCAGGAGCCTCGTCACCATGGTACCAAAGCGATCGAACAGTAAGCCGTTGATTAAACTCATAAAGCTGTTGACGAATGAGGTGATGGTGAAGACCAGAGCAAACCGCTCATCCTGAACACTGCAGTCTGAGAAAGAAAGATGTCAAGCTGCTTTTTCAGAACCCTCAAAGTTATTGTTATTTTTAAAATTTTTGCACACCATCCTGAAATGTTTAATTCTAACAGAATCTTTGGGATTTTTGCCCTTTATTTGGTCATTTTCTGTATTTTTACATACAGAAATGAAATGAAATGTGTCTACTCCATTTAACTCATCCATATAGGAGCAGCGGGCAGCTGTTTAAGAATACTGGGAGTCCCCACTTTATTTTATATTTAAAAGGGGGCCTATGCAAAGTCACACGTTTATATTAAACATGGCCATTGTTTCAGATATTGAGCTAATTGTATTTAAAAGTAATCCCAAAGAGAATGAACTCAGGCTTCAGACTGCTCTGAACAACAGATTTACATTTTTTTATTTTTTTTATTTATTTTTTTTGATCTACTCATCTGCTGTTGGAGAGGTTTAATAAATTGATTAGAGAATTCAACTGTGGTCCCCGCCGCGTTATTATATTTAGGAGTTTCCAGTATTAATAATGTTTTTAATCATATTATAATCAATACAATCATTCTTTTATCCATAAACAGTGGCGTGTTCTACCCATTAAATCACATTTACACGCATCAATGAATTGAAAGACTGAACTGTATCTGCACATTCTGCCAGTTAGCAACGTTAGCTAACAACTAAGTTAGCAAACAACTAAGTTAGCTAACAACTAAGTTAGCAAACAACTAAGTTAGCTAACAACTAAGTTAGCTAACGACTAAGTTAGCTACAAAAACGCGACGCACCCAAACACTCAGTTTGTTCTTGTAAAGTTCTGCAATACTTTGTTGCAGAAGATTACAGCAGTGAACTATAAATTAATTTACAGTAATTTACTGTAATTCAGTATTTTGCTGGCAAAGGTGGTGCCAGGTGATGACAGTAAATTAGAGTAAAGTAATTAATAGTGTGTTTTGTTGAAAATATAATTTAAAGGCTTCCCCTAGTTTTTGTCCTGCAGTGTGACAAAAGGCAATTATTATGTTGGGAAAAAAAGAATAGACACAATAACATGAATGAAAAAAATCTTTTTCATTTTGAGTATTTGATTGGTTAATTATGTATATTTTAGACATGTTATAAGCATCCCTGGCGTGTGTTACAACCATCCCTGTACACTGTATTTAAATACATTTTTCAACCTGTACATATTTCATAAAACTACTTAAATACATTGTTTCGGTAGTTGACAGAGTGAAGTTTATAATACAGCAAATTGGCCATTACATCATAAATTGTTTTTGATTTATTTTGAAAAAAGTGATCCATCTGTCCCTGGGCTCCCCTTCAGACAGAATGGTTTACCTGTTCCGTTCAGTGTGTCATTGCCACTCGTTGCGTTGAAACACAAATCCTGGAAGAATTCATCTTCCTTCAACACGAATACCAGCGAGGCGTAACCAAACACTACGCCGGCGAAGCACAGACACTCCAGCATGCCCGTGACCAGAGTCAGGCCGTACCGCAGCCTGCTGCATCCTCCACACGCGAGCATGCTTCACTTTGCTTCTCCTCGGTCGTTCTAAAAGGAAGTTTGCACTCTTATCTCACTTTCTTAAGAGCTCCCCTCACCTTTCCAAGGGGTCTACACAAGCTGCAAAAGAAAACAGAGTTTAAGGACACATTAATAATGCCTCGGTCTCTTCTAAAAAGGTTTTACTTCTGACTGATTTTAGTTAGGACTACTGTAAAATGTCTGCAATCTGAGGACAACCAACTGCCTTTATGAACAACTTCCGAGGGGAAATGTTTGTAGTTCTAACTGTGATGATCCCAAATTTATTCATGATCTCTAGCTTATGTTACTCCAGTATGATGTCCCAATGTCTTGGGGTGTTGATTTCTATTGTGTTCTGGATGTAAAATTGGATAGAACGTCTCAAAGTAAATACGCTCTAACCAATATGTCAACAGCTTTGGAAGATAGTACAAAGAATGAGGAATCTTTCAAAAATTACCAACTGCTGCAACCATGCTAGGATTCTTTCAGATAATAGAAAATATTTTAACATGTTATACGTTGTTACTCATGCCTATAATACTTATTTTTTTCTTGCACAAGTTATGGATCTTGTTCCCAAAAGACAATTAACTTGAGCACACAAGCTTTTTTAAAATATATGTCCCTTTTCAGAACTTTAGCGGCACTATATGAGTGTGTTTTAGGGGGCTTGAAAGTTTTTGAACATCCCGAAGAGGTGATGACAGAAATATTTCAGTGCTCAAGAATGCCCAATAAATCACATATAGAAAACCTGTCAGTCTGGTCCACTGTTTACAACACTGGATTTACAAGTTGGGATGGGACAGATTATCTATCTGTGATTGGGAGGCCTTGGGAACAGGAATCTTGTGAGAGTAACACAGAAATGTGATGAATCATTAACTGATGCCTGCTTTATTCTGTTTTCCATACGTCTATGATCCAACTGTATTTAGTTATCCTGTCCAGTTGCCCTGGGTTAAATCCTCCTTGGATATAAATGCCTTGGATGACTGAGAATCATCACAGACGTCCATCACTGCATAGAGCATAGAGGCCTTACTGTAACACAGAAACTAATCACAGCCTTTCCTGAACAACAAAAATGATAGAATAAAATAAAAAACGATTCTTTTCACATCTACCATTGAATGTAAAGAAGAGAGATTCCGGATGAAAGATTTAAAAAGATCTTTGATCTAGAAAATTTTTGAAAAGCCACATTTATGTCGATGAGTTGTCTTTTATCAACAACATAAAATCGGAAGACTGACACTGAACTACTGAACCGCCGTCTGCTAATGAGCGCAATCCAGATTAGTTCAGATTATCGGTGTGTAATGACATGGACACAAAGCACAAAAATGACACTCCAATAAACGTCACATAACTTGTTTTAAATATCCTTTGGCTGCCTCTATTTTTATATCAAGTGGCATCTGATATTTTAGCTGTAAGTACAAAAAACAACGGTTCTCAATTTATACATCAATAAATGCAGGTTTAACTCACCAGTGCAAAGACAGGACAGTATTTCTGGTTGTATGTCAGTCTGTCAAACGGTGAAATCAGCAACTGCTTATATATGCAGGAACTCCAGTGATGTATATGCTCTCTCTCTCTCATTCTCTCTCTCTCTCTCATCAACAGATATCTCGTGACATCGCCAAATGTATTAGGGTGCACTGATTTAAAAAGCGGAACTGCAAAAATCTGCAGGAAACCTCAAATCTAAAAAAAAAAAGCCTATTGGCAGACATGTTGGACTCAAAAGCACAGGGTGCTCTGGTCCGGTCTCACTTTTAGAGTCCTCTGATGGATTCACCATTGACATTCATTTTCAGCTAGGAGAAAAAGAACAGGCAGACCAGGTTCATCCACACATTTTAAAATTCTTCAATGGGAGCTTCAATGACTCCAGTGTTTCTACTATAATTGTACAGGTACACACACACACACACATATATATTTATAGATATATATATATAGCCTTTTGCTGGTTATTCTAGTCAAGCTGAGTTCAAACAAGTTCAGATTTGTGCAACAATAATTGTTATTTCTAAATGACAAGAAGAGTATCAAGGCAGATGAAGTGGAGAAAAAAACAGTTTCAACCAGCAGTGAAAATAGATTTTAGTCCTCGAAACTTTTCCCCACTTACTACATTTGAACAGAGGCCTTTAACTCATCATCAATGTGTACCTTTTCCACCTTTATTTGAGCCAATAAAGTTTGTTAATTGTGTTCTTTTTTTATTGTTGTGGAGGGCTGCTGGTAGACTGCAGATGTCTCATGTTCATGTACATATTCTGTTTTTTTCCTTTTTTGTTATACAGTTTGTGCATCACGTAGGTCTTGTGGCAGCCCCCTTTCCATGCTCAGTCTGGTTCCCTAATAAAATCAGATATATTCGTCCTTGGTTTGGATTGTGCAGCTGAACACAGAGCGACAGAGTTTGCTCTGACCTGTGAATATTTGTCTCTGACAGTGGAGAGGGAATATGTCCACTGTATAGGAAGAAGCTACGTAGGAAGTGAATGATGCTGCACAAGGACAGGACAGACAGACAATCCCTCTCATGCAGGAACTTAAAGGAAAAAGAGAAAACATAAACATTTTCAAGTGGACACTGATATATCATCAATATTTGAGAGGCTTTTTACTTGCACAAGTTCATCTGTTACCTTTTTACAAATAGGAAAATAGGAATAGGAAAGAGTCAAAGGCTCCACAATAAATTGTGCGTGACAGAGAGTAAAACAGGTTCCCTGCCAAAATAAGATATATTACAGTCTGGTACTTGTGTCTCATCCTGAACCCCACCCTTTCTTTCTTCCCTCATGTGAATCAGATCATCCACTCAACAGCCTCTTTGATCATTGCCTGTCTCTGTCACTCACTGTCTTACGCCGCCGTTGATCCACCATCATCACATTGCGGCTGAACTTAACGGCCAACAACTCAGCAAACTTCAATATGTCCAAACCACATCACCCCTGTCCTCCATGACCTCCACTGGCTGCTGATAAAGCACATTTACAAATATTACCCAGCACCTTCCAAGCAATCAACAACCACCCTCCGCCCCCAAGGGCCTTTGCTGCAGCTGCCCCCACTTTTTGGTTGGCCCTCCCCAGGCACATCTGACAAGCCAACACTATCATCACTCAAAACCCAAAAATCCACACTTTCTCTCCTGCTTATGACCTATTATCTCATTCTCACCTATTTTTCTTATTTCTCTCCAGGTCTCACAGCTGTTTTATCCTGTGTTGTAAAGCATCTTTGAGCACAGTGAATAGAGCTATATAAGTGAGATAAGATGAGAGACGAGATGAACTTCAATGATCCCACACCGGGGACATTTTTTTTTTATTGTCACAGCAGCTCAAATGAGGCAGAGGCAAAGGAATAAAAAACAGAGACAAACAGGAACAGAATGAAAAATGCAAGAGAACACAGAACATTAGTTAACAAACAACTATAAATATTTGATTATTCTTGACTTATTCTTAACTTAATATGGTATAGTACTATTTGACTATAATTATCAATCTAAAAACAGAAATATGCACAGTCATCATGCTATACATACCATACAAGACCGACATACCATACTACATACGCATACTATAGTACATTTCACATGTTGCTTAAATATACATACAGGGCACTAGGATCCATATGATCCATATCTATGTCATGCTGGAGTTGTAGAGTCTGCTCAGCAGGTGAAGATGACTCCAGCCCATCTTGTATAGGACATCTGTATTATAAGAAAAGTATTATTATTATTATTATTATTATTACATCCCTCTCTGAGGTACATGTTCATGATTTTGCAGAGTCTCCTTATCCTCTTACAGAGCTTTGGGCTCGGTCTGGTGTTAAGTGTTTGTGATATGAACTATGTAGTAAAACGCTTCAAGCATGACCATTATTCAAATATTCATGCTTGAAATAATGCAGATAGACAGACAGACAGACACATGACAGTGCTAAATGTCTGGTCTTTCAGTCAGTGAGTTGTTGTCAACCCTCTGCCCTCCCAGGGAGGCCTGGAGGACAAAAGACTTCCTGAGTCTGTCCGTGGAGCAGGACAGGGACAGCAGCCTGTCACTGAGCAAACTCCTCTGCCTGTTGAAGTCGGTATGCAGAGGCTGGTGGGCATTGTCCAGGATCCCTCGATTCAAGTCCAGGGCCAGCTTCTCAGTCTTTGGTTTTAATCGCAGGAGTAGATTTTTTTTCGTCTCGTTGTTCCATGGAGTTAATTTAAAAAAATGTTTGGAACATTTTTGAAGGTGTTGAATGGGGGAAAGATCGATAGATAGATTAGATGGATAGATGCCGCATGAGTGCCTATCGAAGATGATAAAAAAAAGGGAAAATTCTAAAAGGTATTTTATTTCATGATTTTACCAGAAAATCAACAATTAAAATAATGAACAATAAGAAAACAATTACAAATTAATATTTAAAATATTTGAAATTGGCAATTTTTCCAATTGTTAAAGATTTACAGTTTAAAATTGTGAATGAATACTACCGAACAGCAGAATTACTCAGAAAAAGATTTGGTTTTGAGGTAGATGTGTGTGTGTTTTGGCTAAAAGAACCCGAAACTATCGAACATCTTTTTTATTCATGCTCAGTTGTATCAGATTTTTGGCCAAATTTAATTAACTGGTTAAGGATTAATGTGGAAAACATAAAACTGTTTGAAGAACAACAGATTCTAATATACAACGAGAATCTTCATATAGAAATATCTGACTTGCCAAAAATATAATCATAATAAACGCAAAATATCATGTTCATGTATGTAAATGGGAGAATTAGAAACCCTGGAATGTTGAATGTTTAAAAAACGAATTAAAGATTTATATTTGCTTCTTTAAATAACTTAGATAATATAAATCAGCAAATTGAAAAATTATGTAACATTAACATTTTTGTCATTGTAATTGAGGGTTGAAATTGTCTGTAATAGTGTAATAGTATTGTGCATTGCTCAATCAGGGAGTTAATCTGCCAAGAGGACGTTAACAAGTTCAATTTGAAAGAGAAATGTGGTAAAGTATTGCCTTCAATATATGTATATTTTTTAATTGCATAATGTTTTATAAATTGTACTTTTGTTATAGTTGTTTATTTGAAGAGGTGCCTTGTTGTTCTACAACAGTGTCTTTTATTTACTGTTGTTATTGATATTGTTTTGAAGAAGCGTAATTGTATTCCTGCAAGAGTGTGTATTGTATCAACAGTTCATTGTTAATAAAGTTTTTTTAAAAGAAATCCGCACGAGTCTTATCCATTTTTGCATCAGTAAATCTGTGATCGACCCCGTGGTCTAGTTAAGAATGGCGTAAAGGCGCACTTATCCCAACTATCTACACCTGGCACAGCAACACCTTCTCATCCCGACTTGGCAAACGTGCAACGGAATAAGCCAGGATGCACGAGGTCAAGGTCAAGGTTCAGTTATCCTGGATATCTTAACTCTGCTTTTGTGCAATACCCCTCTGGTTAGCAACTTACCATGAACAACACGCTGCTATCATTAGCCCGTCAGATAGGAACAATGGAGTTGCAGCTCCCCCTGCTGGTCAAACGGTATACCTGCAGGACGCAGAGTTTCGACTGACGCTTAACGTTTTCCTTTATTTAAAGTCATCTCAATGCAACGTACAAGGCACCGTGAAAACCGCAGAAGGATATACAAAAGTACTAAATTAACATTAATTCTTATCTACGGCTTTTCACGTTAGAAATTCAATATGCACAATGATACGGAGGGTTAAACAACATTTAAAACAATGTTGCTAAAATGAAGACATTCTTTATGTAGCGACTACTGGAACCTAAACTTACGAGCCGCTGAGAGGCTGAGGTTGGGCATCGATTGCTGTTTGTCCGACACGCTGTCATAAGATTCGCTGAGATCAAAACTTAGGTTTAACGATGTTTATTAAAGAAACAAAGCAACTTATTGTAATGTGCACTTCATGAATGTATTGAATGTGAATATATTACCTTGCCGTCACCTCCCATTTCCGTGTGACTTAATTATCACCATGATAGTGAAATAACAAATAATATGGAAAAAATATAACCAAGAGAACCACCCAAATATAAACCATCAGAAAAATACACCATTAAATTTATCCCAATGAATCTATTCGCGTCTCCTACACTTTAATAACTTAGGGTAAACTGCGCCACTGCCACCTTGTGGAGAATGCAGGTAACTACACCGGTGTGAGTCGTCCAAATCAGAGCATAAAGGACCATCACACCGCTTAAGAAGGAAATACATAAATAACAAAAGTAAATTTATCAACTCAAAATAACAGTTAGAGGTCTTTTACAAGCAAGATTTTGGGCATCGGTTACATCTGCGATAGGCCAATATCGGTGGACAGATATATCGATTGTGTCCATGTGTGTACATACTGTAAATATTAGGTGGGAGGATCGAGCCCCTTTTGTCTCCTCTTGCCATGTTGAATCATGTCATCTGGTTTTCTGAAGTCGTCGTGTATGGGCTTAACTCAGAGTTAACATACTTACATACATTTATTAACCCAACTCAGATCAGCTGTTCTCAAACTATCAAAAACTCAAAAGTTTTAAAAGTCAGGGTTTGTCAACTCAGAGTTCAAGGTTAGACTCAGGGTTTGTTAAACCTGCTTTCTGAAACAGAGACCAGGATAAAACTACCCTGATCACCTTGCCAAAACAAAGGCAATCTCCCTGTGGTCAGCATAACAGGACATGCTGACGTCAAGGACACCTCTTGCTTTGTATGGACCCTCTGCTGTTAGTGTTGCCACTCACCCCCATCTGCAAGGAACCGGTTTTGAATGTGTGATGGGATCGTTGCTCGGCTGTTGCCACAAGTAAATACACACATATAGACAAAGGGCTAAAGACACACCAGACTTTCCCCTATATCTTAAACCAACTGCATAGCGCCGCACGGTGTCAGCACAAGAGTCAATGATATTATACAACCAACGCAGTTGTCATTTTCACGCCTAGTGTCCATGTTGTGTAACCAGCAAATACACTTGTGCCCATTTATGCACCCATGATCTTGGTGTGAAGTGGTCAAGCAAATAGTTGGCCCAATAATAATAATAATAATAATAATAATAATAATAATGATATTAGGTTGCGCTTCACTCCAGACCACCTCTGACGCTCCTGCAGTACTCTTTAACCCATCTTTTCCAGAACAGGTCGAACATGTACTGGACTTGTTTCCATCGCCTACGGGCGTACACATCTGCTGCTTGGAAGACTCCTGGTGGTAAAGATGGTAAGGTATTTAGAAGTAACAGGTAATTTGGTGTCAATGCTTCCAAGTCGTGTGGATCTGTGGAGGCTTTGGTAATTGGACGGCCATTGATAGTGGCTTCCACCTCACAAAGAACGGTGTGCAGGCCTTCTTTTGCACATTCAAAGTGGAGTTAAGGACTTTCCGCACAGATCTTATTAGTCTCTCCCAAGAACCTCCATGATGTGAGCCAGCTGGGGGATTAAAAGTCCATTTTATCCCCTTCTGAAGAAGGACATCATTAATTTGTGACTGATTCCACTGCTCAATGGCTGCCCTCAATTCACGCTCTGCTCCTATGAAGTTTGTCCCATTGTCAGAACGCAGTTCCTGAACTTGCCCGCGTCTCGCTATGAAGCGTCTGAGTGCATTTATGAATGAGTCTGTGTCGAGTGAAGGTGCCACCTCAATGTGGATTGCTCGTATGGCCATGATAATTATTATTATTATTATTATTATTATTATTAAGTATAATAAATAAGCAGAAAAAATTATGTCTTTTAGTCAATATAAATAATTAAAAGGAATAAAACAGATTAAAGAAAAGACAACATCACTTAATGTCCATAAAGATAACAAGAATAAAGGTATAAAAAGATTTTAAAAATTAAAAGACAGGCAGATCGTTCCAGAGTCAAGAGGTCATGATGGCAAAATGCCATGGTCACCTGTAGATTTAAGTCTCAACTTTAGAACCACCAGGAGGGTTCTGCCTGAAGATGTAAGGCTGCCAACTGGCTCACATAGGGTCAGGTATGCAGCTGGTCAGACCCAGACGGGCTTTAAAAGTGATGAGTAAAATCTTAAAATCAATTCTAAAACCGACGGGGAGCCAATGGAGGGAAGCCAGGCTTGAGACGACGTTTTGTCTGAACTGGTTGAAGGCAAGAGAGTTTTGTTAAGGCCAGAGAGGAGTAAGTTACAGAAATCTGGTCTCGAGATGAGAATATGATGGTGTGAATGCATTTTTCCAGGTCAGAGCAGCAGTTTGATTCTGGAAGTGGTTCGAAAATGTAGAAAGCAGGACAGAGCCACTTTTTTCGTGTGTGTTAAGAAGCTGAGATTTGAATCAAATACTACTACTACTCCCAGATTTCTGGCAGATAGGAAATGATGTGTCGTCAACGTAGCAGTGGTACCTTGTGATGCTGGGTAATTTGGCCAAGTGGAAGCATATAAATAGACCTAGAATAGGACCTAAAATTAAACCTTTCGGTACACCACAGAGTTGTAGAGGATGTGTAATTACCCATGGTGAGCGCAAAGATTCTAAAAGATAGGAACAAAACCAACTAAGTGTAGTGTTCTCGATGCCAACCCAGGTTTTCGTACTTTCAATTAAAATGGCATGAGCTACAGTGTCAAAGACTGCACTTAGGCCTGCAAGTACTGAAATTGCCCACTCTCATCCACAGACTGCTGAAAGAGGGTCACTGGTAGCTTTGAGGGGTGTCTGTACTGTGTAAAGCCCTAAAACTAAGCCCTAAAAGATGTTATTGTGGCACACTAAAAGCTGAGATGAAACAACTTTTTCTGAAACTTTTGATAAACACGCAAGTTTAGAAATTCTGTTCAATTCAATTCAATTTTATTTATATAGCGCCAAATCACAACACAAGTTATCTCAAGGCACTTTACAGGTAAAGCAGTTCAATATATAGAGACCCAACATTCCCCATGAGCGAGCACTTGGCGACAGCGGCAAGGAAAAACTCCCCTTTTAAAGGGAAGAAACCTTGAACAGAACCTGGCTCTAGGAGGGCGGCCATCTGCCTTGACCGGTTGGGTTGAGAGAGAAAGTGGGAGAGGGTGGGGAGACACAAAGAGAGAAAACAGAGAGCAACTGAAACAATAACAGTAGCAAAGATGAATCTGGATATGAGTCCAACTGGAAGCCGTCTTAAACTCCATGTGGACCTGACGGGTGACAAAGCAGAAACACTCCGGGGACGAAGACGAGTT